>BRDA01000119.1:66434-85467 GCA_036984385.1 Crenuchus spilurus | reverse complement strand
TGGCTGACCAAATCCCCCCCCCCCCCCCCAACCACTGTATATACATACACAAACAGTGGTAACCCTACTTACGAGTTTAATCTGTGCAGGAGCCAAGCTCATTAGCTGGATGCATTTTCCCCATAATACATGCAAAACTGATTAATCCATGTCAGCCGGCCAATATACAGTATACTTTAACATGCTAAATAATGTGTTTATATGGGTTTTTTAAAACAAATGAGACGACAACGACGCTCATGTAGGCTGGCCGCTAAGGAGGACAGGCGTATGTGTATGGCATGGTTACACTTATATGAAAAGTAAAATTTATCTAACTTTCTTATTCACTACCTTTTGCTACTTTAGCGTCGCTTTCACTGGACAGCGGTCAAAGGTATTGACTGACTTCTTCTATGGTAGCATCTAGGGGATACTACGACCGCAGCGCCCCTAGCGGTTGGCATACTTGGACCAATTTACGCTACTTGTTACTTGGAAAAAAAATATTTCGACATCTCGACTCGTTACCTAGAACACTCGTTAGTAGGATATATTAATTCACACACACACACTATTATATATAGCCCCTCCTTGAACTGCCACCTTATAGCGGTGGAGGGGTTTGCGTGCTTGAATGATCCTAGGGACTATGTCTAGGGGGTAGGGTCTCCCATGACAAACAGGTCCTAGGTGACAGGCCAGACAAAAAAAGCAGTTCACAAAGCCCTTATGGAAACACCAACTAAAAAAAAAAAAAAAAATCAGTGACGTCACCCAGTACGGCGCAGCTGGGGCCCCACCCTGGAGCCAGGCCCGGGGTTGGGGCTCATATGCGAGCGCCTGGTGGCCGGGCCTTTGCCCACGGGGCCCAGCCCGAACTGGCGACATGGGCCCGGCCTCCTGTGGGTGCAGTGTGGATTAGGTGGCAGCCGAAGGCGGGGTCCTTGGCGACCTGATCTTTGGACAGGGCAGCTAGCTGTTGGGACATGGAATGTCACCACACTAGGGGGAAAAGAGCCTGAGCTTGTGCAGGAGGCTGAGAGGTACCAGCTAGATATAGTTGGGGTCACCTCCACGCACAGCATGGGCTGCGGAACCCAGCTCCTTGAGAGGGACAGGACTCTTCATTTCTCTGAAGTTGCCCATGGTGAATTCTGGCGGGCTGGTGTGGGTGTGCTTATAGCTCCCCAGCTTAGCCGCCATGTGTTGGAGTTTACGAGAACGAGAGAATTGCCTGTCTTCGCCTTCGGGTTGGGGACAGGGCTTTGGCTGTTTGTGCCTATGGGCCAAACGGCAGCACAGAGTATCCAGCCTTCATGGAGTCCCTGGGAGGGGTACTGAGAAGTGCTCCAACAAGGGACTCCATTGTTCTACTGGGGGATTTCAACGCTCACGTGGGCAATGACCATGACACCTGGAGGGGCGTGATTGGGAGGAACGGCCTCCACGATCTGAACCAGAGTGGTGTTTTGTTATTGGACTTCTGTGCTAGTCATGGTTTGTCCATAGCGAACACCATGTTCGAGCATAGGGGTGTCCACAAGTGCACATGGCACCTTAGGTCGGAGGTCGATGATTGACTGTTGTTTCATCTAATCTCCGGCCCCATGTCTTGGACACTCGGGTAAAGAGAGGGGCTGAGCTGTCAACTGATCACTACCTGGTGGTAAGTTTGATTCGCTGGCACAGGAGGAAGCTGGACAGACCTGGAAGGCCCAAACGTACTGTAAGGGTCTGCTAAGAACGTCTTGCAGAGCACTCTGTCAGGGAGGTTTACAAGTGCCACCTCCGGGAGAGCTTCTACCAACTTCTGAGGGAGGTGGGGGACATTGAGTCTGAGTGGACCATGTTCTCCGTCTCCATCGTTGATGCTGCTGTACGGAGTTGTGGCCGCAAGGTCACTGGTGCCTGTCGTGGCGGCAACCCCCGAACCCGGTGGTGGACACCGGAGGTAAGGGATGCCGTCAAGCTGAAGGAGTCCTATCTGGGACTCCTGAGGCAGCCGATAGGTATCGGCAGGCCAGGCGTGCTGCGGCTCAGGCAGTAGCAAAAAATTTGGATCTGGGAGGAGTTTGGTGAGGCCATGGCGGAGGACTATCGGTCGGCCTCAAAGAAATTCTGGCAAACCATCCGGCACCTCAGGAGGGAAAAGCAGTACTCTACAAACACTGTTTACAGTGCCGGTGGGGAGCTGTTGACCTCGACTGAGGATATTGTTGCACGGTGGAAGGAATCCTCCTAAATCCCTCGGTCATGTCTTCCTTTGAGGAAGCAGAGGCCGATGACTCAGGGGTGGACTCGCCCATTACGCCTTTGATACGCCTCTGCAACATCGCATGGCAGTCTGGGACAGTGCCTCTGGAGGGGCAGACTGGGGTGGTGGTCCCACTTTTAAAAAAAAAAAAAAAAAAAAAAAAGGGGACCGGAGAGTGTGCTCCAATTACAGTGGAATCACACTTCTCAGCCTTCCTGGTAAGGTCTACTCTAGGGAACTGGAAAGGAGATAGTCGAACCTCAGATCCAAGAGGAACAATGCAGTTTTCGTCCTGGCCGTGGAACACTGGACCAACTTTATACCCTTCATAGAGTGCTCGGGGGTTCATGGGAGTATGCCCAACCGGTCCACATGCGTTTTGTGGATCTGGAGAAGGCATTCGATCGTGTCCCTCGTGGTATTCTATGGGGGGTGTTTCGGGAGTACGGAGTCCGGGGCCCTTTGTTAAGGGCTGTCCGGTCCCTGTATGATCGGAGCAGGAGTTTGGTCCGCATTGCCGGTAGTAAGTCAGACCTGGAGGGAGTCCTGTTTGGAGACCATAGGATTTCATCTCTGCTATTTGCAGATGATGTTGTCCTTTTGTCATCTTCAAACCAGGACCTTCAGCATGCACTGGGACGGCTTGCAGCCGAGTGTGAAGCAGCTGGGATGAGAATCTCCAAGTCCGAGGCCATGGTTCTCGAACAGAAAAGGGTAGCTTGCCCTCTCCAGGTGGGTGGAGAAGTCTTGCCTCAAGTGGAGGAGTACAAGTATCTCAGGATCTTGTTCACGAGTGAGGGAAGAATGGAGCGCGAGATTGACAGAGATTGGTGCAGCCTGCGCAATAATGCGGTCGCTGCAGCGGTCCATTGTGTTGAAGGAGCTGAGCCAAAAGGCAAAGCTCTCGATTTACCGGTCAATCTATGTTCCTACTCTCACCTATGGTCAAGAGCTCTGGGTAATGACCGAAAGAACGAGATCGCGGATACAAGCGGCTGAAATGAGTTTCCTCCGCAGAGTGGCTGGGTGCTCCCTTAGAGATGGGGTGAGAAGCTCGGTCACTTGAGAGGAGCTCGGAGTAGAACAGCTGCTCCTTCACATTGAGAGAAGCCAGCTGAGGTGGCTCGGGCATCTGTTTCGGATGCCCCCTGGACGCCTCCCTAGGGAGGTGTTCCAGGCATGTGGGAGGTTTGGGTTTCCCTGCTCAGACTGCTACCTCCACGACCCGGCCCCGGATAAAGCGGTTGATAATGAATGGAGAGAGACAGAGAATGTGTGTGTGTGTATATATAAATCAATTATAATTATGAGAACAGAATTTATATACTTATGTATTTGTTTCCCCAATTTATTATAGTGTCATTAAGTTGTTGATATTAAAGTTCTACATTTGTGTTTGCGTTATTCCAAAAACAATCAATCAGCAACACCCCTTTCTTACCCTCAGCCCAGGAAGGAATGGGTTTCCTAGGTGCAGATTCATCATCTGTTGAGTCGTCACTGTTTTGGTCCATTCCATAGTCTTCCGGATTCACTAAAACATCAACTTTCTTTCCTTTAGGTGTGATCTGGTAGGACTGTGGAGATTTCTGAAGGATGCAAGCAACAGATCAAGTTTTTACAGAATGAAGATGAGTTTGATTTAATTGTAGCCATTTGGGAGAAACCTATACAGTTCACATTAAAAAGTTTACTACTTTATGGGTGAAATTGATTTGCATAATTCAAGTACAAGCTGAGCTGCTTAAGTTTTATATAAAACTTCAGGCTTCGGTTTGTACAGTGGGGAAAAGTATTTGATACACTTCCGATTTTACAAGTTTTCCCTCCTACAAAGAATGAAGAAGTCTGTAATTTGTCAAAATCTAATTTTTTTTTTTTTATTAATAATTAATTTGCATTTTATTGCATGATAAGTATTTGATTATCAACCAGCAAGGGTGCACAAGGTCCCCTGCTGATGGTAGCACACTGAGGCCTGTTTGAATTTTGCCATTGACCATCTGGATAATCCAGAGGGGGCATGGGAGAAGGTTGTGTGGTCCGATGAGACAAAAATAGAGCTTTTTGGCATCACCTCCATTCGCCATGTTTGGAGGAAGGATGAGTACAACCCAAAGAACACCACCCCAAACGTGAAGCACAGGGTGGAAACCGTATTTGAAGGGAGGAAGGATGGTGATATGCATCACAAGATTTTGGCCAACAACCTCCTTCCCTCAGTAAGAGCAGTGAAGATGGGTCGTAGCTGGATCTTCCAGCGTGACAATGACCTGAAACAGCCAGTGCAACTAAGGAGTAGCTTTTGTAGAAGTATTTTAAGGTCTTGGAGTGGCCTAGCCAGTCTCCAGACCTGAACCCAATAAAAAAATGTTGAGGGAGCTGAAAGTCAATGTTGCCTAGTGACAGCCCTGAAAGAACCTTAGAAGATCTGTATGGCGGAGTGGGCCAAAATCCCTGGTTGCAGTGTGTGCAAACTTGGTCAAAAACTACAGGAAACATCTGACCTCTATAAATGCAAAGAAAGGTTTCTGTACCAAATATTAAGTTCTGCTTTTTTATTTTATTTCATGCAATAAAAAGCAAATGGGGGGGAAAAAAAAAAAAAAAAAAAAAAAAAAAAAAAAAAAAAAAAAAAAAAAAAAAACGCATCATACAAAGGTGATTTTCTGAATTCTCTTAGATTCAGTCTCAGTTGACGTGTATCTACGATAAAAATTGCAGACCTCTCCATTCTTTGTAGGTGGGATAACCTGCAAAATCAACAGTGTATCAAATAAATTTTCCCCACACTGTACATGCCCACATTTAAGCAGCAGAGGTCAGTACTGTTTCACAGCAACATAAGCCCCTCATTTCTAGTTCTACAGTCAATAAACACCAAAGTATGTATTGCCAGATCAGCATCACATACAAATGTATGCGTTTTTTAAATAAAGCAATCCATTAAACAGAGCAGATGGAGGCAAACCTGTTTCTTACCTCCACATCAACAGTGACATTCAGACCTGCTCCTTTATCTATCGTCATATTATGAGCAGTTGCTTTGCTCACAGGAGTTTTCATGACGGAGCACTAAAGACAAATTATTTTATTGAGCATTGAAAATCAGTAATAACATTAAAAGAAGAAAAATAATGACACCGTTAGCAATAAAAGTATTCAGGAATCTTACCTCAATATCTACAGTAACATTTAGTGCAGGACTGTGTGTAATAGTAGCATTGAGGGCTTTGCTTACAGGCATTTTTACAAGTGAAGTCTGAAAAATTGAAACAAAAGTTAAATTGTAGAACAATTGAGAATTACAAAGTGGAATTGAAGATTTTAAACCAGTACAGAATTGTAAAAAGCACTGAAAGTATCAAAAATAAATTCTGGATAATGGCAAGGTGTGTTAGTTTGGGGGCCATGACTCTTCTAAATGCTTACTTGTGCTGCTGTGCCCCCTATAGTCACCATACGTTTCTGCTGAGCAGCTCTCTCCTCTTCAGCCTTCTTCTGCTCTTCCTGAAAGGTTAAGGTAACATTCAAGACATCACATGCACTTAGTTACTTTTCAAATGAAATGTTTGAGGATGCACAATAATAAAACTATAATGGCAGACATGCACTGTCCTCATCTTATCTGCAAGTCAACTTTTACAAAGTTTATGGTTCCTAATATTTGTGTTCCATTGATGTCTTGCATTTAAAGGTGAACTGCAATGACATTTCAAAATTTCACAGATGAATAAATGTAAACTTTATCATTTAGAGCAGCTTGTAGTGAAATGTGTAGAGAGCGTTGTCAATTCTCTTTTTAATGATGGTGATGGGAACCAGTGGTCATGATGCATTCTATCATTTCAGCTATTATTCTACATGTCTGAATTTTTGTGAAAGTTGAAAACCACCACTGTGAATAATTCCAACAATCAAGTCAAGCATTTCACATCGGACCACTCTGAAGGACATTGTTTACAATTATTTTTTTAAGTATTAATAATTAGTATATAAGCAAATTGTTTTCTTAATTTTGCAAAAAATAAAAATTAGGAGTACCCTACAGACACGTACCACCCTTCTATTTTCCTCCAGCTCTCTTTCCTTCTCCTTCGCTGCCTTCTCCAGTTCCTTTTGAAGTGCAATAGTTTTCTCCCGCTCCATTCTCTCCCTATAACAATTCAATATCTTACCAAGTGGATGATTCTGTCTCAAAAATACATCAGGCTATAAATAAAGTACTAAACCAACACTAAGCTTATTCACTTTAAAATAATTAAAAATGGTGAACTAACCTTTCAGCAGCAGCTTGTCTTTCCCGTTCTCGTTCCCTTTCCCGTTCTCTCTCTTGCTCCTTCTTGAGCTCCAGAGCACGAGCAGCCTCTGCTTGTTTGCGTGCTCTTTCTCGCTCTTCCTCAGCCTTCCGCTTAGCCAGCAGCTCCTGGTGGCGTCGTTCCTCCTCCTCCTGAAAGAAAACAGGTCTTTCATGTCATGGGCTTCACAAAACAAGAAAGATTTAGATTACCACAATCCATCACCAAACAATTACATGGACAATAAACCAAATAAATAAACCCAACTAGCCGAGTTCAAATTAATGACTTAATATGTATTAACTACATTCAGATATAAGATGTTCTAACCAGAAGCAGCCAATACAAAAGAGTAATCATTAAATTTTTTTTAATTAACGTTAGCCAACACGCATTGTAAGTTTGTGCATTGAACAGGGTTCTTGCAGGTTTCAGTGAGTTAAATTTAAGACCTTAAGACAATCCTCAGTGAAATTTAAGACCAACATGACAAATTGCCAAAAACGTTCTAATTCTACATAGAGGGGTGAAACAAGCCAAAAACAGAAAAAACCCATCTGAGAAATTGCTACAATATTAGGAGTGGCAAAATCTGTATTTTGGTACATCTTGAGAAATAAAGAGAGCACCGGTGAACTCATCAACGCAAAAAGACCTGAATACCCCCGGAAGACAACAGTGGTGGATGATCACAGAACAGTTTCTGGTGAGATGAATAAAACTAGCTTTGCAACACGGATTACATGCATAAGATTTGAGCTCGGGCTTGACATGTTGGGTGTCAACAATAAAAATGTGAATAAAGTACATGCTTTAAACACCAGCAGCTTCGCAAACACTGCGTGTCAGGTGCCTTTTGCTTTGCACTTTATACCAAATAAGAAGGAAAGGAACCTAGCATGGCTTGCAGCATTACAACTTAAATATCCTCCAAATATATATACGCAGGACTTGCCCAACCCTGCAATGCACAAGTAACCCAGTGTCCGTCTCAATTACTTCAGTTTCCCTTAGCATAAGCCACAATTGGTGATTACCTCGGCTGACAGTCTGACTCGGGTCTACCTCAGCTTTAAATGAAGACGTCGTGTTTGTTAAACACTACCTTACCTATTTTGTTGCTATAAAAAGTTAGTTGTATGCCTCTCTGCTCTTATAGTTCTGTAGCTCTTCACCAGCTACACTCTCAGAAAAGACGAAGTAGTTCACTATATCAGTATAGCTAACTTCAAGCCAGTTTCATGTTATCTGCCCACACTGTTAGCGGAAGGATGGGCTACTTTCAAAACACAGTCACCGCAGATTTTTAATGTGTCCTTATTGTGCAAACATTTAGTATTTTTGGCCACATTTGAGGCATTTAGCAGATGCTTTTATCCAAAGCAACTTACAATCGGAGGTTAGATGCCTTGCTCAAGGGCACTTCAGGTCACCAGACCAGATCCTTAACCACTAGGCCATGGCTGCCCCATAGGTTTTCCCTTGCCTCTGTCGCCTTTGGTTTCTTCACATCAGGTTTTGACTGATGCCAATCATGTAAAACTACTTTGTGACAATGGCCATTGTAAAAAGTGATAAACACATTTTGACTGATTGACAGTGGAGAATTAATTGTCTTGTGAATGAATAACTGAGGCGTTAAAACCATAAGGATCTAAAAAGAGGCAGTGATGAATAGTTGAGGGTGAAGAGCATCAGATGTCTTACATTAGATAATTGACTGGAATGGGATCTGAAAAAATAGATAAGAGTGGAAAGGAAAGATAAGGGGATACTATACTTTAAAAGCAAAAAATATGTCGATATCTTCCGTTTTCCTTTATGATAAATTGATTACTTTTACATTATTATATTATTTAAGTAGTAGTAGTAGAATATATACAATTTACACTGATTTTAATAATAAACGTGTATTAATTTAAAATACTATGCTACCACCACCAATAAATATGAAATCCTTAAACTATAAAACAGTAAAGGAAATGAAAGACGAAGTACAATTAAAAGATTTAAAAGTTCTACACCTGTATTTTACATTTTGGGTGAGTTTCAGCTTGTGAATGGCCGCCTTCTGTCAGGCATGGCCCTGGAGAGTTTGAGACCTGGCAACCCTGTAACTGGCTGTTTTAGCTTAAAAAAAAACAATGATCTATATTACTGGATAGGAATCACGTGACTTGAGTGCGCCAGTATGGAGCCGCCATGTTGTGTGGAAGCATAGCAAGCTCTGAAGGAAGCCAGCATTCACAAACAACGAAAGGGCTGCAATGTTTTACCTTTAACCGTTTTACTTATCGGAATTCTATCAGCAGAGACCAGGGGATCACATTCCACAAGTATGTAATCATTTTAAAGTGATTTATTCGTAATAATCTGTGAATTACAGCCACAATCTCTGACCTACAAACTTGATGTAGTTCTGTAGACATTACACTAATAGTCAGGCTTGCATCAAACCAACAACACTCATGAAGTTAGTATCACAAACATTAACTCTTACTGAAAGCAAATGTAGATATGCATCAGAACTCTAAACTACTAGACTAGAGGCATTTTTATAGCGACAATGATTGTGTCAGTGTTGTCAACTAGGGCTGCGAATCTTTGGGAATCGAGCGAAACGATCCAGAATCGATCGAAGCCCTTTCTTACCCGGCCGGGTTGACAGTAAAATCCAAAGTGTTTCCAAATGGTTGCTTTCAAAGACCACGGCTCGGCTTGCATAGCCGACACTACTTCCTTGTTTTGCCTAGCACTACGGTGGCTGAAAAGGCACATCCGCACCCGCAAAAAAAAAAATCGATTTTTTGAAAACGAGAATCGATTCTGAATCGTTCGATGTTAGAAACGCGATTCCAACTCATAGCGATTTTTTCCTGCACCCCTATTGTCAACTAGGCAGTGCCAGTGGCTAACCCATCAAATTGTCTTAAATTATAGACAACACCTTTTAAATGACTAAAAAGTAAAATTAGTATTGCAGCATAAAGAGCTTTACAATGTGTTTACTGTAACATTAAATGAACTCGTGATAGCATTGAATATTTCTACATTTACTTTAATATGTATGAGGTCTCCATGTTCTTTACTTTGGATTAAGACAGTCGACAGGTTGAAAAAATTGATAATTTGTGTAGCGCCATCGATCACTAGTTAGTAGCAGCAAGACAAGAAAACATGGCTATATTTGTCAATGGCCATGCGATAGCAGCATTACACAATATAATTCTTTGTAAAGAATTTAAATTTTGAAAATCGGATAATTAACGATTTTACAGCCATTAGAAGTCATGCAAGCAGTAAGGCCTAGAGAAAATGTCGGCTACGACGGATGCGATAGCAGCCTAACGTCAACCATTTTAATACTTTAATGTTAAAGAGCTTTTTATCCTCTTTGTAAAGAACTTTAAATTTTGAAAATCTGACCATTATTAACGAATTTAGAGCTTTGAGAAGGCAACAGTGTTGGTCATGTGCCATTGTTTACAAGCTTCACTTCCACACATGGCGGCTCCATGACCTCAATGCTAGGCAGTAGGCAGCGTCCTATCCATTAATAGATCATCGAGAGGAAAAAAAAAAAAAAAAAAAAAAAAAAAAAAAAAAAAAAAAAAAAAAAAAAAAAAACACTATGTAGTTAGCTAGCCAACAATTAGCTACCCGTGCCAACAATAGCTTTATGACACTTAACTCACAATATATAAGTTAGAGAAACACTAGTTAATGTTACACAAAACGGCTTACAGAGTGAAGAGAACTACATTTACATTGATGCATTTAGTCAACGTTAGCAGAAGTTATCAAAACTAACGTCCGATTACACTACGCTTTTTCTGTAATTAAAAGTACAAATTTAAGACTTTAATAAATTTAATTTAAGACCTTGGATGGATATGTGGCCGTTTTTAAAAGACTTTTAAAGGCCTTAAAGTCTTAAGTCTAAAATTCAAAACTTTAAATTTAAGACGGGAACCCTGATTGAATTTCTACACACTTTAGTGCTTTTGTTTACAAAAAGGGAAAAATCCTATTTGCAAACATGGAGAAAATAAAAGAGGGGAAAAAGCTGAAAAAGTCTCATATCCAGAAACGTTTGGGCATTAAAACTGTAAATGCTGCTACATTTTGTGCAGAGACATGACCATTCTATAAATACATATGGAAGGTGACTTACAGCTTGCTGAAGTTTTTTCTTCCGGGCTGCTTCTTCCTGCTTCTTCCGAAGGTCCAGTTCTTCTTGCCGTTTAGTTGCCACTTTTTTTTTGGCCTTTTCCTCTGCTAGCCTTTCCACCCTCATCTGAGAGTGCAAGACATTGCAAAAAAGTATTAAACTCCATCTCTAGTGCATATTTTAGCAGCAGTTATTCACATCAATTATCAAAAGCTCAGAAAACTGGTGTCAGTATCTGCCAGAAGTTCATTATACCTTTACCTGCTCCCATGTACAGCAGAAACAAATGACAGATTTACAAAATCAAATAAAAACATGAAATGCTGAATTTTGGGGTAGCTTTGTATAAATGCAAACAGATTAATTTGTCGTCAACACTACTTTTGACTGGACAGTTTTGTCTGGATTTGCACTTCTCAAATTGAGATTTCACTACTTTTAAAAATATGACATTTGATACATTCTTTTGCACCCTGAAAAACAATTGGGAAAACCAACCATGTCATTTTTCTTCTCTAGATGCGCCAACTTCTCTTCTATTTTCTTTTTCTTTTCTTGCTCCTTCTCCTTTTCACCTTTGACACGAGCCTCCACTACTCGCCTTAAACGTTCATCCCGTTTTCTATTAAAGGAGATGTACACAACCTCATTCTGCATAAATTCATAATAGCTAAAAAAAATAATAAAAATAAATAAATAAATAAAAATAAAAAAAGTGTAACAGTTATTAGCCTTCATACCTTTTCAACTCTTCCAGTTTCTTTCTTTTCTCTTCTTCAATCTTTTTCTTTCTTTCATTTTCTTGTTCAATCTTCTTGTTAAGAGCATCCCATTTCTGACGCTCACGTTCCTGAAGAAACAAGCTAGTTATTTTAGTGGGATTAGAACATTAGTAGTCAGAGTAGTCACACAGCAGATTGTTAAGACAAAGTCACAAATCTGACAGATGGAAGGTGATTCTAATGAGATGTTAGAGGGACAGAAATTAGGGCACAAGTTAAAGCTTTTTAAAAAGTAAAACCACCAGTCTTGCAACTTTATTCTAATAAATACAGTACTTGACAATTTCAATGGATTACTAAAGAAACTCAGTCAGTATATAGCAACCATTAAGGTCTTGAATACAAAGTGCCCAGATACAACATGAGTTCTATCCCACACCTCTAAGTCAGATGGCAAAAGGAAAGTGCCCCAGTGTACACACACACACAAGGTTACGATTACGATGGCTTAGACACCAACAGACTTTGCACTTACCACTGAGACAGTACTCAACTGAGGAGACACATAGGAGGGAGATTACCAACTCAGCAAGTAGTCTGTTCAATTATGAACTATTAGCAGACAAATATATAAAGCTACTGTATACTTCCATCAAAAAATTCAGTCAACCTTAATTTTTCAATAAGGTAAACTGTAATTTTATATTCATTACACAGCGACATTTCAAGCATTCTTGTTGACACTGTTTGAATAGTAATTTACTCTACCTTGAAAATAAATACTCTTGATTAAAATAAAGATTTCATAATTATAAGCCACATATAAATTAATTATAAACCATACTGGCAATAGTAAAACAAAGAGGCATGAATTATCAGAGTTTAATTAACATAAAACCTTGCAGTTTATCACAAACTTTGTTTTCTTAATATTCTAATTGTACACTAGTATTTACTTAAATGACCTGCTACTTGGCCAGAACAACTGCTAGCACGAAATGTGAGATATGAACAGAGGCTCACTTTGACATCTGTTTTTGCTGTCTGTTTGATGAAGGATTTCATGATGGAGTTGCGGCCCAAAGAGTTAGGAGTCATCATCAGCAGCTGGTTCTTCTGTACTGTATGCAGGAAGCGCATGCTAGGAGTAATGCCCTAAAAGAGACAAGCGGAAAATGCATTTTTCATGCAGCAAACAATTGTTACCAACAAATATATAAGCCAAACTGATCACTCATTTATAAAGATTCAGCAGTACACAGTAGGTCATTATGGATTGTATATTATCTTACAGTCATGCACTTCTTGGGAGGAGAGTGCTTCTTCTTGGGTGTGCTGAGCATTACTGCAGGGGATTCTGCTGCAGACCGCTTGGACCTTGAACGAGAAGCCCTAAAAAACAAATTCATCACTAATAATCAAATCTAATATTTTTAAGAGGATAACAAGGCTGTAACTAGGTTGAGAATTAGTTGCAAAGTCAACTCACCGTACATCTTCCTGGGACTTTTCCCCACAGTGATCTACAATTTTTAAAAAATTAAAATTAATTCTGGTACAAAATTTAACTGTTCATACTTTGGTGGAAAAAAGGTGCAGTAAAGCTGGCATTATTTGGCAATCCTCAATATTAGGCCACAATGCAAAGGAACAATATGGAACAAGTTTTCAGTTTGGTCTGCGCTGGCTTTTTAGCGCCATTGCATTACAGACAAACAGTGTAAAACATCTTGAGTACAAAACTTGCTCCCACTCTACAAGAAAAATTACTGCATTTACTCATTTCTATTGTACACACCCAAGATTAACAAGCAAGAACATCTGGACCCTCACCACACAATTTGTCTTTATCAGCTTCATCAGCACTCTCAGGTTCTTTTGCGATTAGTGAGTAAAATAACCATTTCAATTAAAAGTTGTCACCTTCAGTTATTGGCAGAATTGCTGAAATGAATATAGCTGGATTAACATTTGAGCATCAGAAAGAATGTGATGGTAACAGGCTCGATTTATTTTCACTCTTTTTTCGTTTTGTAAACAACGTACCCATTGGCGGCACCCGAGCCATGGACCGAGTGAAACGGCAATTTTCATCAACAGTAAGAATTGCTGGATTCTCTTTCACCTCGTGCACCAGTGCTTCCTCCTCCACCAACTGCTCAGGTTCCTGTGTAAGCAAATGCATGTATATCAAATTTGGAAATTCTGAATTGTTTAAATTTGCCAGTTATGCCACACAAGCTGCATAAAAGGGGAAGTAGACAGTCCAGTTATACACATCCATACCATCTGCTCCAATACGGTATAAGAGTAACTTATAAAACCCTCTCCAAGATGACACACACACTGCTAGAGACGTTCACCCTCACCAAGCTCACATGTGGTTTCACAGAGTTTCTGTGCTTAGTGTAACTAAAGTTGATGCTGAAGCTCATTCAAAAGTTACTGATCATTTTAGCAATTGCTCAGATTGCTTAGCAATGTTATATTGAAAGAAACAGCTTTACTCTAAATTGCATACAGATTTACATACAGGAATAGCATTTTCTGTACAGTGCAAAAATCTGCATCGTAGCAATCAGTCGAACTGAGCATTTTCCGACATCACTGCATCACAGTTTATGGTTGCAAGCTATTCAAACTTCTGTGAGCTGTCAACATGCAAGATTTCTAAAAATCACTGTATGCCTGGCTTTAGACATATCTAGCACAGGTGGTGTGGACTGAAACGTTAATTAAAATGGCAGCATATCTGTTCCGCTATAAGTACAACTAAATGCTTCAGAAATGCTTTTGGTGTCAATTGGCTTTTAAAGCATTGTAACTTGGGAAGCAGCCATCTTACCTCAACCAGGATTTCTGGTGCCTTGGTGCTAGTTTGAGGTGCTGGCTCTGTTGGTTCTTCCTCAGTAACCATGCTAGAAGAAAATGTGTTTATTAATCTCTGACAAACACAGCTCAATAACAAAATGGAAGCTTTGCATTCAGTCACAGTGAGCTAGAGAAAATCAAAGAAATTTACTCACGGCTCCATCCTCTCTTTCACTAAATCATCATCATTATCCTCCACATCCATCGAAACATCCCCTAAAGTAAAAGAAATGCATTTAGTTCATGCAAGCTGCTAAAATATTTCAGTGCATATTATTTTTTCAACCTGAGGGAAAGAATTATCAGCCATAAAAATTAATAACTGGTCCATCTATACTTAAAACTATTGCTTTTATCAGCAACTATGAGGAATACAGAGGACTCTGATCTGTGATCAGTCATCAAACTGCTGTGTAAATAGCCATGTTGCTACAGCAGCATTTAGCAACAGAGGGATTCTTGTTCACATTCATAGCTTGTGGAAAGTCATACTGCATCCTAACCTACATCAACAAGTCTGTGAAACCTTAAGGCCATTTGGATGAGAAAAGTAATCTGGGAATGTTATTTTTACAGAAATGAATGAGCTATTTGGGTGACTTATCTGGGTGAGAATGAGAGAGTCTCAGTTCCATATCTAATCGAAGCTTACCATCATTTGGAAATTTGTTTTGGTTTTTTTCTCCACAGTTCTAGTTAGTTTTGAGATTGCCCAGATTATTCATTTAGTTAGTTTCACTTTTAGTATGGCAGAAAAAGTTTATAAATATATATATATAAAAAAAAGCTATACATATATAGAAACAAGAAATCTGACATTTGGCAATCTTTATAACTCCTCCTAAACAATTTTTATATACTGTATATAAATGTCAAGAATTCATCAATACAAGACAGTCACACCCGTCTTGTGTGGTGCTGGCCACAATTCTGAGAATTTCCCATAGACTGGGATTTGTGTAACTGCTGATGACTGTCCATGTTTCGATACGCCTGCAAAATCAGCTACTTCCATCACATTATGGCCTCTGAAACAAATGCAATCACTATTTTTTGCAAATGATTAACATGAACTTTGTAATTTATTGTCGGCACATCGAACAAGGCTGCACTGCACTCAATCTATGAATTACATTGCACACCTAGCAGTGATTCATAACCTGATCTTTCTCATGCAACACAATGAGCAGGAGCCTGAAGTTATGACCTTATAATGACTAATTTGTTATATATGCATATACATGCACATAATATACTGTATAATTAAAAAAAAAAAAAGAAATGTGTCCTCTGTACTGGACACAGTCACTGTGATTTAATTTTCTTTATCGGAAAAATATATATATTTTTTAATTAACAGATACACTTTAAGCAGAGTATGTGAAAAAATGGTCAGGGTGTTTTTATGCAGCACTTCTGTTTTTCCTGTCTTCTGTTTTAACATACTTAAACTTTGTGATATGTAAATTTTCCAATATACTCATAAAATCTCAATTATCAATTGGTCACAACATTGCTTGTTTAATCTCACCACTGATAGAACTGCTGCTTGTGGAGTTAGCCTGTCTGGCTTTCTTCTTTAGGAAAGATTGTCGAGAGGCACGGCGGACAGCTTCCTGCGTCATGCTGTGTCTTAGGCCCACTAGTGAGCGCCTCAGCACCAGAGAGCGGCGGGATGAAGACCGTGATGAAGTCTGAACTTGAGACTCTACAGCCGCAATGCCAATTTTGTTTGCAGAACGACCTGGAGAAGGTGCTGATTCAAGCAGCTTTTCAGCAGAAAGATGAATGGCTGAGGGCATTATACCCACAGATTGAGACACTAAACTTTGCACCGAAGTCAATAAGCTGCTCGACTCCTTGACTTCCGGAACTTCAGGTGGCTGTGAAGCACTACCCTCTCCTACTACCTTTTCTACATTATCCTTGACCACCTCTGGCTGTACCTTCGCCTTGGAAGCTCCATTGTTGCGCGTACTGCGTTTGACAGGCTCAGTGTCTGCAGTGGCTTTATTCCGACGAGTACGACGAACAGGCTCTTCAGCCGTGGTCTCGGGGCTTTTACTGGGGGAGTCTGTAATTGCCAGCTCTGAGATTGAATTTAGGGTGTTCTGGAACGAGGATCGGCGTACATTACTGCGTTTTCCCTTAGAGAAACTGCACAGAGAGAGAAAAAAAAAGTTGTGTCTCATGCCTTTATAACACATGCCCACTTAAAATTAATGTGAAAATGTAATGTGAACATTGTTTTGAAGACGTCTTTAGACACACACACACACACAAAACAGCACTTTAGAGCATAAAAATCAAGTTCATCACATTAAAAAAAAAAAAAAAAAAACCAAACAAAAAACACTACTTCATTACTAAAGATTTTTACCGTCTTTTCCTACGAGTTTCACCGAGCTCCACAGAAACACGTTTTCTGCGGTTCGTCCTTTTTTGTGATGGAGTCTTGGGCATGAGTTCAGGTTCTGTGCTGAAGTCACTGCAACACAAACCCACAGGGATGCATACAATTTCTTACAATAAAATTTGGACAATATCTATATTTGTTGGTTAACTTCTTTATATAGCAGTGGAAAATAATAAGACCACTCTAAATGTCCAGCCCAACAAACATCACTACATTTTTGTGCCAAGAGTGGCCTAAACACTAATATAACCCTATTGTAATGTGAAAGACTGGTGGAGACAAATTATTCCAACAAATACTGATTTCTGAACAGTTCCTCAGTTAAAATGTGTCATGTTTAAAAATGAATCTGTTGTTGTATTTGGGATAAATGTCAGTGGTTTTTAAAACAAAAATGTAATATTCCATTTACACAAAACCACATATACAGAGTAAAACAAAAGAAAGTGAACACACTGAATGTTTCATACCTGGAGAACATGCGCTGCGCCTCCTGCTGAATCTCCTCCAGCCACAACATATGCACATTTTCCACCTCCTGTGTGAAATCCCGCAGCTTCCCCGTGAAAACCTGCGTTAGGGAACGCATGGCTTCCGACAAGGAACTCATTTCTGCATCAATGTAGGAACAATGTCAGAGGATGCACACAGTACACACACACAAAAAAAAAACTAAACTAAACATACTGAAAAACCAGGCGAACATTTTTGGCCGCAGATTTCATTTTTAAGTCGACCTGAAAAAGTGTGTTAGTTAAAAAAGTAACCGAAAATAGTCTGTAATGGTAGTGCAAAAGGAAAATACAGATGCAGCTATTTTGTGAAGATCTGCGTTATGTTGCTTCATGTCTCTTGCTTTGTTGCAGAGCGGGACAAGATTCAGAGTACTTCTAGACATCTAACAAAACTGCCATTGTCAGACAACTTCCACAGTCAAAATCTAGTTATGCGCCATGTAGACGGCTGGCTATTGTCGCTTTAACTGGTAAACAGGTTAAATTTTTCAATGCACTTTTTTTTTACGAAGATATCAATACTCTTCTGTTCTCCGTTACATTTAGCTCAAATTAGTTATTTCCTAGCTAACGTTTCCTTTCTAACTTTGCGCCGATTCCTAGAATAGCAAGATTATCTATGATTACCAGGATTGTATCTATCTAGCTAACTGCTTTTAAAAGTAAAGCATCACATTCGGATAGTTAGCTAAATATGCTAGCTAGTCAAGTTAAGGTAGCATCACAAGATCAACATTCGCTGACGCGCAGTTCAAAATAAGCAAACAAAGGCCTTAACCTGTCAAGTTAAACAAACAACTAACATCAGAACAAAGCTCGGCCAACGTTAAATAGCTACTATCGTTAAATAGTATTATCGTTAGATTACAAAACTAGCTTAGTTTTGCTAAAGCATCACCCGTTAGCGTTCCAACAACTTAAGACAAAAGCAAATCAACACATTTCACTACATAGGAATTTTACTTATTATTATAAATACATTTTACCTTTATACTTAAAACGTCAGCCTTGCTGTACGTTTGTCCAGCTATACGACCAGTAATCCCTCAACGCCCTTTAGCTGCCCGCTCAAAACGGTTTAAGTAGTTTGAAATTCTGAGCGTACCTCACCATTGGTCAAGAGAACGGACCTTCGCAACCAAATTGTCCAATCAAGAACCACCGACCAAACGGAAGAAACCATTTCGATTTGACCAAAGCAAACGTCAATCATTTTTCAAACCTCCCCAGCACAACTCAACTCCGCCCTCAACTCCGTCAAATCCGCCCTCAGGCAACTGTTTTGTCCGTGTGGAAACAACGACCAAAAGTAAATAGATCCACTATCACACGGTGTAATTAACACTGAACATTAGAAATGTCTCAGAAAAGCTCAAAACGATTTCATTCAGTATATAGACAGACAAGAAAGCTTTCTAAAGTCACAATGCCATTTGCTACACATGTAATGAATGAATGAACGTTTCTTAAACCCAATGACGCTTTGCACACTCCATTTTAAACACTTAGAACTGAACCACACACCAGCGAGAAGCGGCAGCCAAACGGAAACAACCGTCCACCTGGAGGACTGCATCGAGCACTAGGGGGATCACCCAGGACAGAGTGCCAAACCATATCACCCCTGAGGGCCCATATGTGGGCATACACACATACATTCATACATACAAGGGTCATTTTAGAATAGCAAATTCACCTGGTCTCCATGTTTTCGGACTGGGAGGAAACCCACGCAGACACGGGGAGAACTTGGAAACTCCACCCTCCACCTAAGACTCTGTAAAGATTACAAGTCACAATTAAT
>BRDA01000119.1:593-54872 GCA_036984385.1 Crenuchus spilurus | reverse complement strand
ATATTGACATTTGCCATCTCCACATCATTGCATTCAGTTTTTATTCACAATTTGTATAGCGTCCCAACTTTTTTGGAATCCAGTTTGTACATACAAGGAATTTGACTTGGTGAGAGAGCAACCCACGTGTTACATTTAACATTTAAATACAATACACAGTAGTTAAATAGAGAATATTAAATACAGTTAAAAATTACTAAAGAGTAAAAGAGTGATAAGTTGGGAGAGCTAAGAGGAATATAAATAATAAGTTTTTTTGTGATTAGTCTGGTTCCAATTTCAGTTTAGTGGTATTTAGAGCTCAGTTCAGCAGTAGATTGTGGAATACAGTGTGAGGTGTCCACTGTTGCACTACAGCTCTGGGAAAGAAGCTGTTAGCATGCTGTGTTGTGCTGGTTTTGATGGTCCTGAATCTTCTACCAGAGGGGAGTGACTGGAAGAGGTGATGTCCAGGATGTGATTGGTCAGTCATGATTTTGCCAGCGTGCTTCCTCACCCTGCTGGGGTAGATCTCCTGAAGCATTGACAGATTGCATCTGATGATCTCCTCTGCTGTCCTGATGATGCGTTGGAGTTTGGCTCATTCTTGTGAGGAACCAAACCAGATTGTTATGGGTGGGATGAAGACGAACTCAATGATCGCTGTGTAGAACTGGTCATCAAGGTCTGTGGCAGATTGAATTTCTTGAGCTGTCTCAAGAAGAACATCCTTTGCTGGGCTTTCTTATAGATGGAGACTGTGTTCTTCTCCCACTTTAGGTCACTGGATATGGTGGTGCCCAGGAACTTGAGTGACTCCACAGTGAACTCCACAGAGCCATTGATGAAAGGGGGGGTAGGGGACATGGGTTGCATTGGAAATCTGTCACCATCTCTACTGTCTTTCCTGTGTTAAGCAGCAGATGGTTTTTGCTGCACCCGGAGACCAGCTGTTCGACCTCCTTCCTGTAGGCAGATTCATCCTCATTGGTTATGAGGCCCACAAGGGTGGAGTCATCTGCAAGTTTCAGGATCTTTACAGCTGGATCCTTAGAGACACAGTCGTTGGTGTAGAGGCTGAAAAGAAGGGGTGAAAGAACACAACCTTGTGTGTCCAGAGGTCTGAGGTGTGGTTCCCCAGCCACACCTGCTGTCTTCTCTCTGTCAGGAAGTCCACAATCCATTGATACATGGAGACTGGCACTGACAGCTGGGACAGTTTGGTTTGGAGAATCTGTGGCACATCAATGTTAAAAGCCAATATAAAGTCCACAAACAGAACCCTAGCATAGGATCCATGACTGTTGAGATGCTGTAGGATGACGTGTAGGGTCAGGTTGACCACATCGTCAACAGACCAGTTTGCTCTGTATGCAAACTGCAGGGAGTCCAGCTAATGGTCTGTAATTGACTTTAGGTTGGTTAGGACCAGATGTTCAAAGACTTTCATGACTACAGAAGTCAGGGCGACTGACCTGTAGTCATTAAGTCCAGTGATGGTTGTATTTTTGGGAACTGGGATGATGTTGGAGATCTTGAAGCATGCTGGAACACGGCAGAGTTCCAGTGATTTGTTGAAGATGCTGGTGTTGATGGGTGCTAGCTGGTCACCGCAGTGTTTTAGGGTGGATGGAGAGACTGAGTCAGGTCCCTGTGCTTTCCTCACCTTCTGTCTGCTGAAGAGCCTGCAAACGTCCTGCACGCTGATGGAGAGGTCAGCAGGAGAGAGGGGTAAGGCATCAAGCGTGTGGGAGGAGGAGGGTGGTTGGTGGGGGGAAGAGGAGGGTGTTGATGTAGGTGGGACAGACTGCAGATTTTCTGTTTTGCATTCAAATCTGCAGTAGAACTCATTCAGGTCGTTGGTGAGCTGCTCTGAGTACTTTCTCTTTGCAGCTTTAAGACAAGAAATTTCGTTGCATCCGCGCTTCCAGTGTAGTCCCTTTCTGCAGCCTGTACTTTGCCTCCTTTAAACACAGTCCTGTCTCCACTCCTGAACGCTGCCTCCTGTTTGGTGAGTTCCTTGGTCTTAATGATGCTGTTTTTTCACTAGTGTTCTCTAACAAACCACTGAGGCCTTCACAGGTGTATTTATACTGAGACTAAATTACACACAGCTGGACTCTATTAACTAATTAAGTGACTTCTGAAGGCAATTGATTGCACTGGATTTTGTTTAGGGGTATCAGAGTACAGGGGGCTGAATACTTTTGCACGTCACACTTTTAAGATTTTTATTTGATTAAAATTTTGAAAACCATGTTTCATTTTCATTCCACTTCACAATTATTTGTTTTATAATACTTTGTGTTGGTCTATCACTTAAAATCTCAATGAAATACATTTAGGTTTGTGGTTGTAAGGTGAAAAATGTGAAAAAGTTCAAGGGGTATGAATTCTTTTGCAAACCACTGTAGGTTGTGGGATGGTAGGTGTAGTTGTATTGTTGTGCTAGCTGTGTAGATTAATTTAGGTAGCATTAGGTGGAAAATAAAATAGATAAAGTTGGAGTAGGGCTGTTTATAATCTGACTTTTTGCCAAAATTAAGACTTCTTTTCCCTTTTTGTTCCTCCAGTTTTTCATCTGATAGCATAGAAACACACATTTGTTATTGCATATTTAATATCCTTCATGGTCTGTTCTTAAAATAGAATGTGATTATAATTGGCGTCTTTTAATTTTCTTTTCTAAAACCAGGAGAAAGCATCGTCTGAAGATGAATATGAGGATCATGAAGAAGAAGAAGAGGAATATGATGAAGGGGAAATTGAAAGATCTGAAGGGTCTGAACACAATGAAGAGGTTGAACAACCTTCCAAAACTGAAAACTCTCAGAATAAAAAAAGGGGTATGTTTTTGGCACTTACAAATATTAACTAAACCTGGCATAAGAGATGATGAAATTATTTCAATTATTACCTTTCAGATTTCATGTCAGAATTGGGTATTGAAAAGGAAGATGATGAAAAGGATTCTCCATGGGATTCAGAGGTTAGTATTAGATCACAGATCAAACATCTTTAATCCTTTGGGGTTGACAAATCCACCTATCGTATGTTTCTTGCTGTTTATATTAATATCATTGCAATAATACAGAGCAGAAATGTTTATATGTAGCATTCACTGAATTTGTAGAGTCTGCCCTATTTAAAGATTGTACATGAATCACATTCAGAATTATGTGCCTATTAATACCTGCCATATGATTAGTCTGTTTCTATTTGAAACTGACCAATGGAGACTTACAAAATGATTAAAGACTGTGATTGTGATAGGAGGATTAATCTGTCCATCTGTGTTTTGTGTTAAACTGACCAGTGGAAATCACTAAGGTTTTGCCTGCATTGAAAACCCTTCAAGCTTCATTCAGTTGACAATCAAAATATATGGAATGTCATGCAAACAATTTATACATTTATTACACATTTATATTTTGTTTTATTCATACTTCACTTTTGTGAACCCAATACTTTGGTAAATCTATTTCAAGCACCAAACCAATTTGTCCACATGAGCAAAGGTATGTTGTCACAAAAGATATGAGGAATTTCTAAAATTGGACTTCAACTTTGAAGCCATATTAACTCTACACAGTGATCTAAGTTAACTGATCCCATATTATGGAGAGAACTGACTTTGTTCGAAACATTTGATATGAAATATATGGGTATACTGTTACAAATGTTTTTTTATAGGAAGATGTGTAAAAATTGAGAAAATGCCCTTAGAGCCCAGAGCTACAAAATCTAATTGGCCCAAGTTATAAAACACCGGACTGTACTAATGCATTTCCAAAAATAGATTTATTTTAAATGTATTCTTTCATTCAAAAAGGTCATTTGCCATATATTTTATATTCATTACATGGAAAGTGCCTTTTCAAGCCTTTTTTGTTTTAATGTTGATACTATTTGATTAGTAATTTACACATTTGTTATTGCATATTTAATATCCTTGACATTAAATTAAATTATTTTAAGATTAAGATGAACCAATTTGCCAATGTGATTTTCAAAAACGGAATTTGAGCTCAGCATTTCATCTATTCATGCAGTGAAACATGCACTAGTGAACACACTAGGTTGTGAGAATTTGTGCCCGAAGCGGTGGGCAGCCCTTATCCACCGGCACCCGGGGAGCAGTTGGGGGTATAGGTGCCTTGCTCAAGGGCACTTCAGTCATGTCCTGTCTGAGGATCGAACCGGCGACCTTCTGGTCACAAGACCAGATCCTTACCACTAGGCCATGGCTGCCTTTAGATTTAGGAGGTCTGATTGTCATGAGCTATAAGCCACACTACACTGATTGACAGTAAAATAACATAGGCTTAAAATGTAATTCTACATGTAAAGTAATTAAATTATGAGCTACAATTTACTTTTCCATGATATTCAGATTTTTTTATGAGGCACTGTAATGCACTGCAGTTATGGGAGGGATCATAATGAATCACATGTTGATGTTATAGACATGTGCATCATTTTACCGAGAAATGATTTGGTCTTTTATTTTTCCTATTAAGCTGACTGATGATCATTTCTCTTAGTCTGCCTCAGATAGCCCTAGGAAGAACTGGCACGATGGGTCAGACTCTCCTACCAAGTCACATAAAGTCATGGCCAGTATTTGTGAAGAAAAGAATGAAGGTACGTATGCAACAGGCATGTATTGTCTGTTATTTAATGCTTATTACATTTTAATGGCAGTTTGAATCTGATAATCATTTAAGCTTTGCCCTAGTAAGCCATCCTTGCAACCATTTCATGCCTTGAGGAGCATTCAAAGCTGAAAATACATTTGATGTGGTTTGTTGCTTCTGCTTGTTAACAGAAAATTATATTCAAACAGTTCACTTGTGGGCATTGACTTGTTAACATTTACAGTCTCAGACATATTAGGATTTTCTTCATATGAAAACGTATTAAATGATATATTTCTGACTTTGTCTACTGTTATACAGTTATACAGGTATTGTTGTGTTATATAGTCATTTTGAATTCCTTTTTAGCCCTGCTTTACATTCCGTCTTTCTTAAGAGGATCGGAGCACAGTAGTGTATTCAGGAGTGTTGGTTGGCCTGGAGGCAGGAAGGCAGTGGGTATGCCAATTAAATTGCTGCACGAGCTCCTGTTCTCCTCCTGGGCTAAATATAACCCATAACCCCCAACTCCTACCTCATCACATCATATTATTTTTGCATGTCAGTTACAGGTGTCACTTAGTAATGATTATCTTGTGTCTGCATAAATGTTGTCACTATGCTCATTGTTCTGTTCTGTCTGCTTCATATAGGCTTTATATAAGAATTTAGAGAATTAAAGTTACGGTCAGTTTGAACTTTTTTCCCTCCAGTTATCAGCACAGCTCATCAACTCCTGAGATACTTACTTCTGAGTAGTACACATCAGCTGATGGTCTTAAATGATAAGTTAAAAATATGTACAGGCCTAGTGCATATGACTAAATTGAGTGTTAGATTGATGTGGCTTGAATTCACAAACTTATTGTTTGAAAGACTCTAATATAACCTGTGATGCTGCCAGATATAGAAAATGCAATTTTCTCTTCTTATCCTCCCTGCACATCAGAGCTCATACATATTGAGGCTCATATATATCTCCATTTTGCATGTGCATGTATACAGGCTGGCTGCATTAGAGGTCTGTGCATTGGCCGTCCATTTGCATTATTTTTTGTTAAAGCTGTTTTAATATACTCTTGATTTGTATAAAATCTTCCATTTCCTGTCCCATTGCAGTTTTAAAAACTAATCAGAGTGGTGAAAAGGAGGAGAATGGCAATAATGATGAAAAAGAGAGACTTGAAAAGCAGGTAAACTTGCAGTAAAACCTCCTTTACTTATTCATGACATCATAATGTGCTTGTTTAAGTTTAAATATAAGAATGATTTGCCTTTTTTTCAGCAAAACCTTATTCACAGAGTGCCAGTATCAGTGCTAAATAAAGTAATGGACTCCAAAGGTGCTGAAAAGAAAGCAGGTAATGACACAAAGGCCAGAGTCTAAGATCTTAAGCTGTTTTTTATTTTTCAGCTTAACAGTGTTTTCTCTTCACTTGTAGATTTTATGGAAGAGCTTGGATTAGGGGATGTTGATGATCTTGAAGGTAAATTTGAACCACAACAAATTCATGAAAACTTTATAATTGATTTAATCTACTTTTTAGACATTAAAGTCAGTTTTAAATGGTATTATTAATGTCTGCCTTTTGTGTACAGGATAAACTTGTCCCCAAAAACAATTGTAGACTCATACTCTGCAAGCAATTTTGCATCCTTGTATTTTCAAATAAAAAATAAAAAATTGGTATCAGAATAATTGCCTAAATTTTAATTATGCTTCACGGCATTACCACAATAATAAACTAACAACACAACAAAATCTGAATGAGAAATCATAACGTTTTTTTTCTATTGCTTAGATTTCTTTATGATAATGTTCTCAGTTAGTATTAAACATGATATTTTGTTCCTTGCCTGCTGGACTAAACATGTAATTTTGTTTTAGATAAGGACAAAAGTCACTATACTATATATATATATAGGAAAAAATGTTGGTATGTTAAGTATGCTCAGTATGACAAGGACTATGAGCTAAGAATTCAGGTAGTCTTTAAAGCTTTAAAACTTTATCAAACTGTTTATTTTTTATTTAAATAGCAATATTGTTCATGTACAATAATGGAATAATCATTAAAAATGTGCTAACATACAGAACTATTTACATTTTGGTTTATCCTATTTTGTAAATCCTTGTGATTTACAATAGCCTGCCAATGTTGTGTGAGAATAGAGTGCCATTCCAATGTTTCCTTTGCCTTTTAAGGGCATGGCCATTAGTGTAGCTGAGAATGGCTCAAGCAAAATGCAATGAGCCAGCCATGTGTAATGGCAGGTGTGATGGCTTATAATTGCAAGCTATTTAATATCATGTCTCATATATCCTGCAGGCAGAAGAGCAATGTTTTACAGCTCCTCTGATGCTACCATTTTTTATCCTGTTATATGAATTGCTATATTTCTCAACACAGATGCCTCAGATTGGGACTCAGCTAGTACTACCAGCAAGGCCAGCAAGAACATCCCAGCATATAAACTTGATGAAGAGTTAGCTGGTGAAACTCCAGTGACTCTCCCCGTTGTTCAAGAGCAGGAGCTAGATGCATCTAGTCCAGATACACATGAAGCTGCCAGCCCATTACTAAAGAGACATTCTCCTACAGTAACTCCTCCACTACCAAGCCGACGTTCTCTCACAGCTTACACTGGCACACAGTCCCAACCACAACCTCAACCACGCATTCGCAGCTCAGTTCAGAAGCCTGAGAGTGATGATGGTAAGAATTAGCAATATGTTCTGTTAATCACATATCAGTAAATTCTGGAAGAGTATATTAAATTATAATATTATGTTTTTTAGAGTCAGACTGGGACACAGATAACACCTTTAGTCCAAAAAAAGTTACAACTCCACTGCCAAAAAATGTAGATATTAAAGCAGGTAAGTAGATCAGTTGACTATATTGCTGTTAGCTTCACACAAGCTCTTCAAAACAAATAATATCAAGTTGTCATATTCTTCTTTGCTGCTTAAGTGTCACCAGTAGAAGAAGAAGTTAGTGACTGTAGCTCTGATGCCAGTGGACATCAAGACCAGGTGGGTGGAAATCAGCACCTTCTGCACACATTTTCAGTTCGTAGCTTCAATTTTGCTGCTGGTAACTCATCACATATTGTTCCAAAATTTATTATTTTGGGCAGTACCTTTTTGATGTTATGTAGAGATGTCTTCTCACTGTTATGGTTGTTTTTGAACACCAGTTTCTTATAATTGGTAGGTTGTTCAGTTAAAAGCATCATGGCTTTGTTCCTGAAAGTGTTTGTTTCCATATTAATGCACAGTACTATTGTTTGGATGTTAATTGTATTTTTTGTCCACTCATGCGATCAAAGGAGAGAGAGACATTAAATGTGTCTGCAGTAGATGTAAATAGTCCATATCACCTAGGCCGCTCTGAATCTCAGCCTTCTGTGCTTGGAAAAGAAGAGCAAGAAAAGGAAGATTTCAGTGATACTAACTGGGAGCAACGTTATGAAAAAATCTGGGTGGAGAAAGAGAAAAAGGAGACAAAAACCCAATATAAAAATGTGACTGCTGAGCTTAAAGAAAGATTTGGAGAGATCGAGCAGAAGGAAGCATGTGAGTCTGCTGAATACATAGCGTTGCAGGAAGGGGAAGAGAATGAAGGAAAGGAAGAGATATTGAGAGACACAGAAGTTGCTGAGAGTACATCAGAAGGAGACTCTAGTGACGATGAAGAAGAACCAATAATTCGACCTGCTGCCCGTGCCAGGACTGTTAGGTTGTTACCAATTCCTGAGCAAAGGGAGTCTGGACTGGAGGAGTCCTGCTCTGAGGAACCTGCTGGAGCCTCCTACCACACTCACAATGATGAGAACAGTGAGGCAGATCTTTGCTTTGATGACATCACTAATGGCCATGATATTCAGCAGGCTTCTGCAAAGCCCCTCAAAGAAGATGAAAACTCTGACCAAGGACACGACTGTAGTGTAAATCCTTCTTCTCTAGTAAACAAAAACACAGAAAGTTATAGATTACATGATATGTCTGACCTTGGAGCTGAATTTATGACAAACCAAGAGTTTTCACAAGAAACTGGAAGATGCCCATTGCTTTTAGCTGTTGAACTAGGGGTTCCTCCCTCAAAGTCAGAAGCATTCTCTCCAAAATCAGATGAAAAGGTTGAGGAGGGCCTACAAAGGTGCATGACAGAGGTAGGGATGAACTGCATGCTTGGATTAGAAGAAGGAAACAAAACTTTGTAGAAGTGACGCCGATCTATTTTTGTCTCTCTCTCTCTCTTCATGTTTCATTCATTCACTAATAATGTTGCTGTGTGTGAAATATTTTTGTTTGTACTGTTTCTTCTTTTAAATATTTAAATGTTAACTATTTTACTTGCTGTTTTGAGCAAGTCTAAATTGTCACTGGTCAAAGAACACAGAAAAGGGTTGTCTTAGCAGTATTCTTGTGCTCATAGCACATGCAACAAAATTGAAAAATACTGATAGAAAGTGTTCTTTATGAGATGGATGGTGTTAAAATGATTGATTGAGCCCGACCTACCTTTTCCATAGATTAATGGCTCCTGAACTGTACTTGTAGTATTCACCAACTGAATTCAGTCTTTTAAGTGATTAAAAATAAATAGCTTGAATTTTGTCCTGGTGTCAGGTTATCAAATGGCACACCTTAGCTTGTCTTTCAGGCCTCTCCTCATACTCTCCTCAAACAGCTGTTGTGTTTCACTCGTCATTTCCTTCAGCTGCCTGAAGAACACTTCTCATCTTTCCTAAGTAGTAGATGTTTCATGACTGTGTGTTTTTACCCTTGTTGGTATTGCTTGGTTTGTTGTGGGATTGAAATATTTCTTTGTATAAGGGCTTCTTTTTACTTTTTAAAAAGAAGACTGCTGTGATGTAAAGAGCTTCATTATTTTCAGTGTCTTGGAAATTTTTGTTTTGTGCATTTTTGCTGTAATTGTGCATGCTCTCACTTCACACTCTTCAAAATCTTAACACACTAATTCTTTATTTGAATGTCCAGCCTGCCTTGTTAAATTGCACACTTGTCATAAGCATAATGAGTGTCACTCTTATTATGTACATTTATTGAGGTTGTGTAAACTGAACAAAGATCATTGTCTTCTTTTATTAGAGTGATGTGGTAAAGACTGATGACAAGAGAGAGAAGTCTGGAAACATTGCTTTAAGGGACTCTGGAACCAGTAAACAAGCTAAAGTTGACCAAGGAAAAGGAAAGAAAGGTGGCACCAATGCTCACAAACCCAGCTCTGAATTGGAAGGGAAATGTGACAGTGGACCTCTTCAGAAGGATGATGGGTTTGAGAAAAGGGATAATGTTTCACCAGTATGGCAGACAAGAAACCCAAGGAGGTAAGATTCATTGACTTGTAAATTGGAGCTTATAGTTTTAACTTCTTAAGCATTCTACTTTCATTCCTCTGTTCTTTTGTGCCACATACATAGACATAACTGAATAAGGTTTAATAGATTTAAATGTAAAAATTATATGTGAACTATGGCAATAATTCCACACTTTTCTATTATCATTAAAAATATCCAGCATGGGGGGAAAACATTTCCAAATGAACAATTAATACACTAAAATATATTTTCTGAAAGGAAAAAATATTAAAAAAAACACTGAAATATTGTGTGAAATAAAAGAGATATTTAATCAATGTTTCTGGTATAGGTAAATTTGTTCATTTTTTCTTCTTGCCATGCTTGAAGTTAATTGTCTTTAGAAATGGCCTAAGAGAGTACAAAGACAATTAAAAAGTAGACTTGCACATAAACTAAACACAAGTTAACACTGCAAATAAGATACATAAGTTATCCCATAAACACTTAATGGTAATAGTGTCAAATATGTAACTTTCAAAACTGTAACAGTTACAGATTAACTGAAATACAATATACAAATATTCAGTATTTGTACACTGAATACACAAATATAGATACTATTTATAATGGAATGGAGTACGGACAAAAAAAAAAACATTACAATAATATTTTATTACAATAATAATTGTTTAATATTATTTTGACTATTGCCAGACCAATAATGAAAATATTTTATTTAATGCCAGTATTACTTCTAAGAGGCTGAAAATTCAGACACTTGAAAATATATCAATATAAATTTATTTTTATATGTTTTAGATTGATATTTTAGATATTTAGACATCCCAGTCTAGTAATTTATTATATTTACAGATATAATTATCGCTTTTCAATTGTCAAACTGCATAAACTTGAATTGTGTAAATATGATAAACATTGTAGCACTGCTGATGGATCTAACCATTGATATTTCCTTGTTTTTTATTCATTTTCTTAATAAAATGTATTATTTGTGTGTTATTCTCATACTAAAGGATACATTTTGTCTTTAGGTGTTATTGCTGATATAACCTTGGGAAAATAACCCAAAAAACTAGAACATTCTTTATGGAACATGTTTCCATTAGATTACTGTGGATTTTAACCTTCCAAAAGCCATAGTGTTGAATTACCACTTTCAGATGCATTTTCACCCTCCAGAGTTGAATGTGCGCATACCTTAAAGCATTTTAATGTGGTCTGACCATTTTTTCCTTCATCAGAAACACCTACCCTACTGTTATGTTAGTATATCCTTACGTAAAGGCTGGTGGTGCAGCTTTTAAAAGTATTACACCCTCATGATGAATGATGAGGTCTGTGATCCCCCAGCACTAACAGGAGGACACTAGAAGAGGAGGATGAACAGCGGAAGACTGTTAATAGCCCGGGGAACTTTCTGCGTGTCCCTGTTCCGCAGCAGACTAGACATCCCTTCCCTGTGAACCAACATAATGGAGACCCCCTGTCTGTGTTTGACGATAGTTCTTTAAGTGAGGTGTCAGAAGATGAAGGAAGGTACATATGCAGTATGCCACTGTTTTCACAATATGAATTCATTTTTAGCATGACTTGGACATGTTTACACTCAAATGCCATGTAGTTTTAAAGTGTAGCTGTTTTGGATTTTGGGTACCACATACATGTGTGGTACAGAGAGAAGTATGGAACAGATACTGCATTGTACCATCAAGAATTTAGTAGATTGTTCTACCCGGGCTGGCCCAGATATGAGCTGAGCTAATTACAATTGATCATTGTTTTATTTTCTTTGGTTTTGGATAGGAACCCATCTTCAAGACATATAGCTGAGAAGGTAAGCACATGACATTATCCTTTATATATTTAACCTTGCATGTTTATTGTTGAGTTATTAGTGATTGTGCATTGCAAATCACTATTGTTGTTTCATGACGCTACCATATGGGATATCATAGTCACATAACACCCTAGCAACCACCTGGAAGATCATGGTGACCACCTAGGTACACCTTACTGACTTCTTGGGATACTTAAGCAACTAGCAACTGTCAAACAACACGTTAGCATCCACTTTGGAGATGTGAAAGTGACCTTTTGACCAATGTGCTTGAACATGCATTTAACCCATCCATAAAGTGAAACGCACATACAAACACACTAGTGAAATAGGGATGGTTGAGCACACTTGCTACATTGCCTGGGGAGAATTTGGGGGTTTATGTGCCTTGCTCAAGGGAACTTCAGTCATGTCTTATCGGTGGGATTGAACTGGTGACCTTAATGGTAACCTTAACCATAAGCTACCTAACATACATACATACATACATGCATATGTATTATTCAAATACATATTTTACATACCGGTACATATAAATAATGCAAAATAAATTTGAAATTTTCTTAAAACTTGAAACTTATGTTCAACTGCTTTAAATAATTTGGTTTAAAGTGTATAGTATCTATGTTTTTTGGTCCTACATATGGGTCATTGTTTCTTTAAATATTAAACTGAAATGTAGTGACACCTTTTATCTGTATTCTGTGCAGAGTGGTGGGGAGCTGGAGATGGCAGATGATTTTGAAGACCTTACCCAGTCTTCAGACACAGCCACTGAGGAACTGGATTCAGGTACATCAGGCTACCGCCATGCCTCAATGCTCATCAATCAGCTGGACACCAGCACTATAGGTAAGCCTTATCTAACTATAATTCAACTACAGTAAAGGCTTTGAACCAAAAAATTCTACATATTTTTAGATTTTAGTTAAATTATAAAGATATAAATAAAGTTATTCCATGTTTTTATATTCTGAAATGTGCACTGTGCAAATATGTTGCCTGATAGTTGACATTGTTTTACAGAAGTTTACAAAAGTATAGTAAAGCATGTTCCTGAGAATTATTTTTTTGTATAAGTAGCTTTTTTGTACAAGATACCAGCAAAACTCCCTGCTGATTTGAAACAACAGTGTTCACTTTTACAGGGACTAAAGGGTTTTTTTGGTGTCTTGGAGCCCAGTGAAATAATAGAAAATAAACAGCTATCCCTTTATGCAAAATAACTAGCATTGAGACTAGTGAGTCATTAAACGTATATGCTACATCTCCTTTAGACTCGGTGAGCATGGTGAAGCTGCAGAACATGTTCCATGAGTATGAGCGCACCATCCAGAGGGAGCGAAGCAGGCACAGCCGTCTGGGTGATAAGGTTTCACAGCTTGAGCAGGAAAGGACTGACCTAAGACTCCTTCTGGAGGAGAACAGAGAGAGCAAATCCAGTCTGGAGCACCTTCGATTGGAGCTAGAGACGGACCTCAACAACCTCAAGTGAGTCTCAATCTCTGCTCAGACCTTGATCAGTTGTGTTTACAAATATATGAATTTACACTGTTAAACACATTTGGACATTCTTTTTTAGATACTAATAAAATCATATTATTGTATGTACTTATGAACAGTATGTTATGTTAACTGGTCTTCTCTCCCACCTCCCCCCTGCAGATTTCTATTGAAACAGGAACAGGAGAAACACCAGAGTGCATCCATGCTATATGACAAGACTCGTGAGCAGTTGAGGAGGAAAGAAGAGCAACACCGGGCTGAGGCAGAGGAGAGGCAAAAAGTGGAGCTTAACATGCGCAACTTGGAGCTGGAGATGAGGGCTTTGATGAACTCCATGAAGCAGGTAAATTATCTTGGAGAATAATTCATGGATCATTGAGTCAGTGATGCACACATTTGGCAGTGATATAAGTTTAAACAACTGAAATTCTGTCACACCAATTTGGTTAGCCTTCTATCAGTAACAGTATATGTAATTTTGAAAAAAAAAGTTAATTTATTAAGTGAAACCTAGTACAAATAACACCACTGATTTTAAATGGTTGGTGTTTATGAGTTTATGAAATGACAGGTTTTGGATAATGCACATGTATGTACTTTATACAGCTGGAGGAGGACAGGAATGAGACCCAGCGTCTTTTGGCACATGAACGAAGTGCACGAGCTTTACAGGAGGAACTGCTAAGCAGCCACCTGCGCAAGCAGCAGGACTTTGAGGAGCAGAACCTCAAGAACCTCAATAAAAGTAATGAGGTAATATTAATACCACACATTCTTGGCATAAGTCACCTCAGAAACACAATTATTCTTCAATTTTACAATAAAAATGGAACACATTGAAGACCACAATCTCAACTAGAGTTTATAAATTGTGGAAAACACAAATGATACTGGACGAAGAGTTTACACAGTAGAGGAATACAGACAATGCAAAAAATGCACAAGTGTTGTTACTTGACTGATGTCTGGTGGTGGAACCTTTAAGCACTGACAGGAGCATTTAAATTCCATTTTGTAATTGTTGAATCTGAACATTTTAATAATAAATGTTCACTTAATAATCATTAATGTTAAAATATAAAATTAATAATTTTTTTTTGCACATCCTCAGGATTTTTGTGAGATATTTTAAAGCATTTCACAGTTTCTGTGAATTTTGCTGTGGCATGTTAAGGTCAATTAGACCCTACACATTTTTGTGTTCATGATGTCAAATGTTCTGTTGATTGTACAGACAGTGTTGTGTATACAAATAATATTAATTACTTCTTCGCTTTTGTTCAGGTAATGTCTCAACTGACAGAGGCCACTGACCGTGAGAGAGAGTTGCTACAGCAGGTTAATGCTCTGCAGGAGGAGCTGAGCTGTGTGCGGGTTGAGCTGGAGCGTTCACACTCTCACAGCCAGCAGGAGGAGAGCAGACTGGTTGAGGAAAGGGATGCTCTGCGGGAGAAGCTGGAGGATGCCCGACGTGACCTGAAACTGAATGAAGAGGCTCTGGCCCAGACTGTCTTTCAGTACAATGGGCAGCTGAGTACACTCAAAGCAGAATGCTCGATGGTCAGTGCCAAGCTTGAGCATGAGAGGCAGACACGTCAGCAGCTGGAGGCAGAAGCAGAGGCCAGCAGAGCACGGCTACAGGCAGCACTACAGGAGACGGAGAGATGTCAGGTCAGAGTGTGTTAATGTTATTGTTCTTGAAATAACATTTTCATGTTGTCAGATTTTATTTAGGTTTCGCAATGTAAACTAGTGTTATAGTCTTTGTCAGGTTTTAATAGCATTCACATTTCATTGAAAGATGATATAGAGTTAATGTATTGTACATTTGAGACTGTACCATGTATATGAAGCTTATGTTGTAATTCCAGGTGGCTCGGGCTGATGCTGAACGCTCCCTGCAGCGTGAGAGGGATGAACACCAACGAGTTCAGGACAAGCGCTCTGTGGAGTCCAGTTCACAGCGTGACAGTATCCAGTCCTTATCGCAGAAGCTGAGCAAAGCTGAGGCTCGTGCCAACAGTTTGGAGAACGAGTGCCACCGTGTATCTTTGAGTGTAGCAGAGAAGGGTGTACTGCTGGAGACAGCTGCACGAGAGCGGGAGCTAGCTCAGGTGCGTGTGAAAGAACTGGAGACTGCACTGCAAACTGAGCGGGAACAGGTCAGCCGTATTGCAGCTAAACACGAGGCTGTGACGGAGAGACTGGCTCAAGCGCAAAGTGAGGCAGGGATACTCAGGCAACAACTGGAGGAAGCCCAGAACAAAGGCACAGCCAAAGAGCGGGCAGCCACAGATGCACAGGAGAGATTTGCAGACATGCTGAATCGGCTACGTGCTGACGGAGAGGAGAGAGTGCAGCTAGTGGAAGAGAGGAGCAAAGAGGTAGCAGCTAAAAATGCCGAGCTCCGAGAGCAGAACTACAAACTAGAGCAGGAGAAAAGCGAGAGGGAGGTTTGTGGGACTCCATCCTTAAATGTACCATTACTAAAACTATATTTAAAGTAGTACTTTTATTTGAATTGTTTTAATTGAAATGTTTTGCTAATTTTTAACTTGTCAAACTAGAGGATATGTGTGGAGATTGTAGTACTGTACCCTTCTCATCATTACAGAGTTCCCTAAGACAGCTGCAGCAGGAACTGGCAGATTCTCTGAAGAAGCTGTCTATGTGTGAGGCATCTCTGGAGGTCAACACTCGCTACCGCAATGATCTAGAGGAAGAGAAAGTGCGGACTCAGAAGGACTTGGACAGAATCAAGGGAAAGGTACCCACACATCTCTTTTAAAGAATTAGGTGATGTCAGTTATAGTAAAAAATGAAGTTCTTTGTTTACTGACTAGTTGTGAACACCCACTAGTACAGCAAGATTAACATAGGCTTTGTAGTCATAGTATAGTTCTGTTTGTGGTAGCATAGGCATTATCTGGTGTTGTGGTCCTTTTGTTTTCCAGCTGCAGGAGACAGAAGAGCAGTACATGGAAGCAGAGCGGCGCATTAACAATTTGAAGGGCAGTCTGGATGAGAAGGAGCGAGAGGTCATCAGCAACGGTCAGAAACTGCAGGAGGTGCTAGCTGCTTCTGCAAGCACAGAACAAACTATTAAACAGCTGGAGGAGGCAGTGCAGAGGTACACTAGAACCTAATTTATATAAACAGCATATTACTAGATTAGGGCTGCTTTGGTAATATGTTATCAGTGGAAATATTTTTTCATTATCATGATAAATTATGTCACAGTATGCTTTGAACATTAGAAATACTGTCATTAAAACCCTGCAAATCATTTCACTAGAAAGAGGCCACATTTTTATTCTTATTAATGCAGTGCAGAATAAAACCTACTTTAATATTGTTTCTGATTTACGTTTAACACGCAATACTCCTGAGGCATTTTGTCTGTGATATGTCATTTGTATTTGATGTATCTTTTCATGTGTTGTGATACTTTTTTCTCATAATGCCCACACTTTGTCAAAACCAATTCAAAGGCTTTTTGGTTTTTCAAAATTGATTACCATTCTTTTAACACTAAGTGTGATCTAAAGGGTTACAGTGACTGAACTGTCTAAAGAGTTTAATGTGATTATGACCTCACCACAGATTGGAGATTGAGAACGCCAGATTGGAGGCAGCAGCCAAACAGCAGACCAGCCGGATCGAAGTGCTACAGAAAGAAGCCCAGGAAGCTAATGTGGTGAGAACTAATTATCCCATAATTAAACAGTTTGTTTTTAAATCGTGATTAAATGTTAAGATCAAGAGATTCTGTAGTGACTACTGATGTAGAGCTCTTCCGTTAATCTTCTTGGTACCCTTTTGTGTCTTTCTAAGTCACAAGTGTGTTTACAGCTGCTGTAAACTGATTGTGTAAGTATTCTCTTCACAGCCGCCACTCTCATCACCTGGAGGAGGGGTTTGTATCTTATATGTTGCTGTGATGCTAGCTGCCCCTTTCAAATCCTTATTGATCAATAAAATTACTGGGTGTGGTCTGTTACTGGTTGCTTTAATTTATTCAGGTTTGTCCAGATTCAACCCAAACCAAAATACATAAACAAATATAAAACAACACAAAATGTCTTTCCACATAGGGCTGGTCCATTTAGTAATCATAGCCGTTGATTAAGGCTGCTTTCACACCTACATTGTTTGGTCCGGACTTTCAGCCTTTCCAGTTTGGTCCAAACCAAAATAGCAGGTGTGAAAGAGGCCGCAAACCACGGTCTGGACCAAAGGAGCAAAATTTAAGGAGCAAAATAGTTGATCTCAGTCAGAATCCATAGTCCAGGTTATGTGCAGTGTGAAAACACTTCTAGAAGGTTCAGACTTTTGTAACAATTACAGGAAGTTGAGGCAGGAACTGAGTTTTTATGTTATCCATCCATTCATCCAGCCATCCATCCATCCATTATCCCACCTGCTTAATCCTTATCAGGGTTGCATTTAGTCCCCTATCCTCTCACTGGATGCAGGGCAGGGCATTACGCTATCCAAACTAAGACCGGGACAGGGTGCCAATCCCTTTTATGTCATCAATCCATTTATTAAAGATAAACATTTATTCAAGATCTACTGTATATCACTGATAACTGGTAACATAAATGGTTATGCCAGTAAAAAACGCAGTGTTTTTGCAATAATGGTTTTTACATTGCTGTGCAGGAATTTTGGTCCTCTGTTCTTTGCTGAGTTGTTTTAATTCTGCTGCATTTGACCATTTTGAAGCATGAACTGTACATTTAAGGTCCTACTACAGCATCCTAAAGACATCAAAGTCAGGGCTTGACTCCACTCCTAAACCCTAATTTTGTTTTGTTTGGTTAATTGTGTAGTTAAGGGGACCAGTTAGGGCTGGGTAGGCCTGAACAGAATTTTTTTTAAGTGAATAACAATGATTTAAAAACAGCAATTTGTCTTAATATTAAAAGTAGTTTGAACATCTGAAACATTAAATTAGCAAAAGTAATCGGGTTGGGGCAAATACTTTTTCCACAACACTAAACATTTGTATGTTTACAATGACTTTCAGACATTTTCACAAAATATGAATCTTTTGCAGACAGTTGTGTTTGAAAGACATCATTTGAATGTTTAGTTGGGTTGTTTATGGAAATTGTCTGTTCTTGGTGGTGGTATTTCTATGTAGATTGAACTTGCTTCATTTGATTCAGCTTGCTGTCAAATGAACTCCTTAGTCCTGCTGTAGAAATGGTTTTTCAGATTTTGGAAGTGCACTTTAGTTTTGATTTGAAATAAAATATATTTAGATCTGCATGAAGCATGTTGCCACATATCTACACATTTAAAAAATCGTTTGTTTTACTGAGTTTTTGGAAAGCTTTAATGCGTCTGCACTGTCTTCTTACTTTTTCAATTTTACAGGTACGATATCGATTAGAAGATTTAGTCACAAATCTGCAAAGTAGCAAGATGACCCTGGAGGATCAACTCAGTCGTGAGGTGTGACCGTTTTTTTCCTCCTTATATTTTTAAACTTTTTTTTTTTGACATTATGTTAACATGATGCCTGCTTGAGTAAGCGAAGCATGACTTTTATACCTTGTTTACTATTTCATTTGGAAAGATTCTTTGTAAAGACCTTTTGGAAAATTAATTTACATGATGGACAAAAAATCATGTTGTCATTAATATTTTAATGTACAGCACAAGCCATAATGGAGGTAAGTGTCAAAGCTAAGCCAAATTTTCAGCTTTGAAAATGTCAGTGTGCTATTAAAAGATGCAATCGGCAAAAACAAGCAATGCATACTGATGAGTATTTGACATGACAGAACAGCTCGGCGCAGGAACAAATTGTAACATGCTTCTAGTGGAAAATATTGGGTGGAACAGTACAGAACAGCACTGATCTCATACTAAAAAAACCTTAGACATATTAAACTAATGTGTGTTCATCACTTCATGTTTAAAAATGATATTGGTCTGCAGGTTCAGAAGCAGAGCTTGCTCTCCCACAATGCTCAGGACTCACAGGCTCTCTGGGAGGAGGAGCTTAAGAGTCGGTCACGAATTGGTCTCCGACTTGCTGAACTGGAGAAAGAGAAAGGAGAGCTCAGCAGCCAGGTAACACCACATCTGATCAGTGTCCTGTTCACGTTTTTCAGCCTAAATTGTTGAACAAACGTAAAAATGTATAATAGAGTTGCCCTGTGAACCATTATTATGCCTCTATACAGTTTTGTAGGAAATTTCCATAACAACACTGTAAAGAGCCATGTTGTGCTTTGTTTGTCAGATTCAATATACATTTATATACATTACAATATACATTTAGTTTACAAATACATTTCAATATACAGTCAACATACATAAAACCTCTATATATTTCATAATTAATATCTGCATATGCCAGATGGAGCTAGAGAAGAAGAAAGCCAAGAAAATAGCAGAGCAGAAGAAAGCTGTGGATACCCGGTTGGACCAGGAGATGAAGAGAAACACTGAGCTACAGAAAGAAATGTACAGGTGACACTTTAATCACTTCAGCCCATCCCTGCAGTGCTGAGAGACCCAAGTGCAGATGTGTTTGAGTGTGTAGCCCCTGCCTGAACGGTGGTGTATTTTGTGCACTAGGTGGTTAGTTCCATGCCATGGTGAGTGATTTATATGACACCAAGACCTTTATTTGTGGCACGTGAGAAATTAACATTAATATATATATATATATTATTATTATTATTATTATTATTATTATTATTATTATTTAGCTACTGTTTTTGGCTCCAAGTTGTTAAAGATCAAATTATTAACTGTTGCCATTGTGTCATGCTTGATTTTTATGTATATTAACTGATATTCTGTGTTTTTAAGGTTACGGACTCTGGTAAAGACTGCTAAGAAAAAACTGCGAGAGCAGGATGGAGGAGAGCTGGGTTCTCCTTTGGGCAGTCTGAGAGGAGAGCTGGGTCATAGACAAAGTGAAGCAGAGGGAGCCATCAGCAGGATGAAGACAAAAGTATGTTTCCACCTGTTCAGCGTGTCTTATTTTCAGATATTTTATAACTGCTCATATCTAAAACATGTTTATTCATTTATCATCAGAAGCATATAGTTACATAAACATATCATATATCAACATCAGTACACAATAACTCATATTGATGCATTTCTAGTAATATTTCTAGTAATATAAGTTCTCCTTTCCTGAAACTTTCCCTCTTCCTTCTCATTTTCTCAATCTCTACCCTTCCTTCCTCTGTGCAGGTGGATGACCTGCAGGTACAGTTAGAACGAGAGGCATCACGCTGTACCAGATTGGAGGAGGTGAACAGGCAGCTGAAGGAGCAGCTCAACTCTATGAAAAGTCTGAACCGCAGCCATGAACGTTTGGAGCACAGCAAGAAGCAGCTGGAGGACGAGGTAACAGGCCTGCGCAGACAAATGGAGGCTGGGCTGATGGACCAGAGCCAAGCTGAGCAATACCGCAGAGAGACCGAAGAGAGAGCAAGACAGGAGATACGCCACAAACTGGAGGAGGTCAACCTGTTTTTGCAGGTAAAGTCATAATTATTATTATGTGCATTATGGTAAGTCAAAAGACATGTTATTTCTCTGATCTTTAATATTTTTCTTGAAAAAGTTTATGGACACAATGTTACATCCCATATTGGTTAAGTTCATGTTTCACATGGACATAGTCTTGTCATTTTGTAGCATATATTTGGGATGTTACCAGGGTTCTAAATTAACACCCGCCAACCCGCCAAATGCGGGTAAAAAATCATTTTGGCGGGTGTTAATAAAAACTTACTAGCCAATTTTGCCAGTGATGCAAGAGGCATTACATGCATGATACATAAGGCTCTGTTCTCAGTCATTTATCCCCTTCCCATGAACAGGGGCGTCGCCAGATATATTTTACTGGGGCACATGCCCCAGTATTGATCTGCAGTGCCCCAGTATAAATTTCACCAGTAAAAAAAATCACTTCAGAGTTTTAAATCTACGTAGAATACACTACAAAATGCGCACCTAGCTACTTAATATAGTAATTCATTACAATTCTATTCACTCGAGACAATACCCACATGGCTACTTAATATGAAAATTTATTCACGTAGAGAGAGAGAGAGAGAGAGGGAGAGCTACGTTACCTTTAGTCACGTAGCTCTCTCTCTCTCTCTCTACACGTGAATAAATTATCATATTAAGTAGCCATGTGGGTATTGTGTGGAGTGAATAGAATTGCAGAAAATTACTACATTAAGTAGCCAGGTGCGCATTTTGTAGTGTATTCTATGTAGACCTAAAACTCTGAAGTGATATTTTTTACTGGTGAAATTTATACTGGAGCACTGCAGATCAATATGCTGAATACTTATATAATATCATATATTATTTTTTATCTTGATTGAGCTCAATATTATTACTCCTGTAGATGATATCAGAAAGTGTTTTGCTCAGCAGGGATAAAGCAGCAAGGAGAAATGAGAGAGGTGAGCCCCTGGCTAGGCTACCTCAACCTGTGTCTATGACGTTAACGCTACGTTAGCTAACATTATTCCTTGTAGCAAAACAGCCGAATTAACATTAGCAGTACAGATGTTGACTTTTGTTAGAAATGGCTAAAGTAATAAGGATGGGAAACCCAAAGTGGTGACGGGAATATCCAGTGAGTTGGCGTTAAAGGTGGTATCGTGCTGTTTGGGACTTCTGTGTCAATGATGAATATGAGAGAGCTTGTGTTGACTAGTTAGCACAGGAATACTGTAGTGGTTCAAACGCAAATGGTGCACCTTCATGTTTGTAAATGTGGGTACATTTTTCCTTAATCATCAAATCGTGACCCAAAATTTTAAACCATTCAAATTTATTTCACAGAAAAAATGCACAGTAATGACTGTCTTGTCAGTCATTTTGCCTTTATAATTGGCAAAAATAATCTTGTCTCCAGAAAAATGACTAAAAATATCTTTTTGCTTGTACCAGTAGTGGTTTACAAGTCTAGAGTAAACTTCACAAGTAGGCCAAATGCATCAGTTCATTCTGGTGATTAATCAAAGATCCAGTCAACAACATAATCTGATCCGATTGTTTAGTTTAAAGCACTATTTATGCTTTCTTAAATATAAATAAGTTCAGAAATCTTTTTTCGCATACATTATCTGTGCACCAGTACAGTCTTAAATCTAGTGACGCCCCTGCCCATGAACACTATATGCCTTAACGCTACGTCATGACATTATACGCCCATTGGCTGCGTACAGTTTGTAGTGAAAATAGCGCTCTGAAGACGTGGTTCAAATAATATACATACATAGATAGACAGATTGATCCCAAACCTGTTTGGACTTTCTGTGTATATTTTATGGTTTATGTTGTGTTTTTCATGCTAACAATGTTAATAAAATTAACAAATGCATTCAGTGGCACTCATTTCTCTTTAATTTTACTGCATAAAATTTGGCTAGTGGAAATTCTGATTGGCAGGTAACTTTAGAGAGTTACCAGCCACATTGGCTGGTGATCAAAAAAGTTAATTTAGAACCCTGGATGTTACAACTGTTTGCTCAACTTTACAAGATTTTCCCCTGTTTGAACAGACGCTCTTGCTGTTTGGCTACGATAATGATTTGATTGTGCTTAATGTAGCCATTCCAGTCCATTCAAATGTTCTATGATTTGCTCCAAGACATTTGTTTCTGAACAGATTAGGAAACAATTTTTCATTTTCCTATCATACTATGTAATGTATAATTGTTTATAATTGTTTATACTACATATAGAACATTTAACTTGAAAATATTAAAGAATTGTAAGAATTCTCAAAAGCACTAGTTCCAAACTGTTGTATGTTCTCAGACCCAGGCGGCTTCTCAAGAAGCTCTGGAGCAGATAAAGGCTGCTAATGAAGCCAGTCAGAGAGCTCAGCTGGAGCATCGCATTAAGGACCTAGAAGGAGAGCTGAGTCGTGTACGCAGTAACCAGCAGGACAGCCTTGTGCAGAGAGACTCCAGCCGTACAGAGCTAGAACGTTACAGACAGCTGTACACTGAGGAGCTGAGACTGCGAAAGAGCCTGGCTTCCAAACTGGAGAGGTGAGACTCAAGGGAAATGTCTGTAATAGTAAGGATTTTACTGACAGGTCTGTCCTTTGTTATAAGTAGGTCTATCAAATTCTGTAGCGTTTTGTCTCTTTGCAATATATACAGTATCTTCTTTGATAGCCACAATATAATTTCTGACAGTATTTTGTGTAACACAATACAGGTCTGTTACAGTTCTACAGCTTTATGTCACAGAACAGTTTATAAACTCACTCTTTCAATGCCCACCCCAATAAGATTGTGCCCAAATGTGTTGTTCAGGACCTCTAGCTAGTCAACAGATGGTGCAGTTCAAATCTAAAGTCAAGTCCAATATCAGTACAAAATATTAACTGCTAGAATATGTCACCATTGTAGTGACGTGCATCTTTATCTTTTGGGGGGCAGCCATGGTCTAGTGGTAAGGATCTGGTCTTGTGACCAGAAGGTTGCCCCCTAACTGCTCCCCGGGCACTGGTGGATAAGGGCTGACCACCACTTCGGGCACAAATTCTCACAGCCTAGTGTAACTAGTGTGTGTGTGTGTGTGTGTGTGTGTGTTTCACTGCATGAATGGGTTAAATGCGGAGGTCAAATTCCGCTGTGTGAAAATCACACTGGCAAATTGGTTCATCTTAATCTTAATCTTATCATCTATATGTATCTGTTGCCTTGCCTTTTCAGGTCTAATGAGCGGCTAGCCGAGGCCAATACGAAGCTACTAAGTGAGAGGCAGCGCAGCAAGTCTTTGCTCACCAGCAGTTTAATGAACGGTAGTCTGGCAGGGCCAGCACTGGATGCGGCCTCTCTAGGCTCTATGGGAGCATATGGGGCCTCCTTGGGGCCCCTCAACAGAAGCCTGGGCCTGGGATCCCCTCTTCTGGGGTCTGTGGGGGAGCATCAGAGCAATCGCGTAGAAGCATACCTGGCAAAGGTGAGATGTTGAATACTTGGCTCAGTGTTGAACAGGTGAGGGTATAATATTCAGAGATCTCTTTCACTTTTGAAACATTACCATTTTCACAGCATCATTACACCAACAATTTTCAATGAACAGATTTGTAGCTAGTGAGTTATATATCTAGTCATCTCCACTCTGGAATCTTCTGTCTCCTTTCAGCACCTGCAACTAAATCTCTACCCTCTACACTATTTTAACCCTTTGTCCCATCTGTTTCTGCCATTTCCTTGTTTCTTGAGTTTCCTATAGAGGGACTGTGTGCACATAACCTCTTTTTCTGTTTCTTGCTCTCCTTCAGCTCCTAGCTCAAAAGTCTGTCTCTCACCTCTCCTCTCTTCAGCCTGATTCATAAGCAGGTGTGTAGCTGTGCATAGCTGACTGGCATACAATACTTCTTCACTTTGCCTAAGCTTTTGAATTACCTGGACCAAAAAACATGCTATTGCACAGTCTCAAATAAACTGTTCACTTAAGTGAACTTATGTTAAACAAAGTGGAGCATAATGTAGGGCTACATTTGCTTAAGTTATGAGTTACTTTGCCATGTCAGATTCTATGTAGGATATTACTGCAATGATTAAAATCAGTGACTCTTGCTAGAAAACTCATCTTAGATATATTTATTTCACTTGTGCCTGGTTCTTACACAAAATGTTTTGGATTATATCCATTCCATCAAATTCATTCATTCCATAATGCATTTGAAACTTTGTGTTGGTGCTTATACTTCATATATTAAGATCCAAGCCTTCTGCATTAATTTGAAATTTGAAGACAAGGCCATAATCAGCAAGTAAAAATGTGATATTCTATGCTGTAATGTGCCATTCAAATGTTGCATAGAAATCATGCTATTTATTGAAACAAGTTGCTATTAAGTTACTATTATGATACAGCACTGAAGTGTAATGTAACTACTGTATGTCTTGAATAGAAACTTTCATTTTCTTTCTAAATAAAATCTTTTCCCTGTAAAAAGTCTAAAAAGAAAGGTTTTGATACATGAGTCATGCAATACTGATGTATTTTGTCCATCCATCTCATGTAGATGCAGTCAGAACTAGAGAAAAACATATCAAAGGAGTTGGATTATGGTGAGTGCTAAAAAGGCTGGACAACTGAATAATGTCAAACATATGACTTCTCAGTTTGTAATATATTTTCTTTCTCACAGCCGCAGCTGAGCTGGAGGGTGACTCGGCCAGGATGTCTCCGGTGGGTTCCGCCTGTGCTTCTCCAAAGAATCTGAATTTTAACATGAATGTGGACCAGCAGGACCCATTGAGTAGAGCCACCCAGCAGTACTTGGAGGTTCTTAAAAAGAACTACATGATTTGACCAGAGAACCAGTGTACATTACACCATAGAATGGGCCAATAGGGCTGAGTGCTTAGCATAAGCACAATAATTGACAGAAATATCAAAGACAGATTGATGTATTTGTGTATAGAGAGAATGCACATTATCAGTAATATTTTACAATGCTGCTCCTCTTATAACTAAAGTTATTGTTATAGTGCTAAGAATCACCCCTTATAGTTTTGATGCACAGGTCTACATATAGGTTTGGAGCTTTCAGCAGTGTTGGTTACTGATGTCACTCGGTACAATTAAGGCTTCTGCTGTTCCAGAAATATAATGGAGAAACTACACTTGAAATGATGTTTGTGTAACTAATTGAGTACTGTCAATTCTGTCAAAACAGGAGGAACATATAGAGAAGCTGTGTGAAATGAATTGTGATACAACAAGGATGACAGGCAGGCCAGACAGAAGGATGAGTAATGGAAGAGGCAGTGAGGTAATTAGACAGATATGACTGCCACCAGTTTTCAGGAAGAATTCTGCTTGACCGTACCATGCTTTCATGGTAAAGGCCAAAATCTGTACACTACCACTCCAATATTTTTACTTTTTTAAAATTTAAAATGAACTGACAATGCACTTTGTACCTCAAATACTCAGGAGCAAAATGAAACATTTTAAACATTGTAATTAAAAGTTGTGGAAGCCATAACGGTTTTGTAATAAATGGGTACGTGCAGAGTGCAGCTTTAAAATCTCTTTTGCTGCTGCATTTTTATGTCTGGTACAGCTTAACGTTATTTTGAATTTGTATTCATTGATGGATTTTTTGTAGTGGGTGCATTTTGTTTGGAAAAAAAAAAGTGTTGGATTTGCTATCTTGACTATTATTGCCAAGTAACAATGATACATTCTGTGCTTTGGTGCAATATGTCTACCGTCTTAATTTGCGAGGATAAAATCTGGGAAATGTTTCTTTTTATTATAACATGTTATACTTGAATTGAGAACTAGAGTATGATCTTCCCTTGTCTCTCTGGACGTGGACCAAGTCCAACCTATTCCAAGCATCATACTGCATTGTGCGGTAGAAATTTGCTTAATTTGTGTGCTTTTTGTGTCCATTGCAAGCCTTTCAGTATTGTTTAAAGAACTGAAAATACTGAATAAACCTCTTTTAAAGCCTAGCATGTCTCATGTAATTCCTTTCATTAAAGGGTACATATTGTGAAAAACTTTTCAGTGCATACATTTGGTTATAAGAGACACGACTCCCCTTCATCAAATACAGGCTCACTGCAATTATACTGCCCTCTTCTTTATTTCTAGTCCCCTGCTAGGATTAGGAATGTGTGGGTTTTTTTCAAACACACTGATTAGGTCATGTCTGGAATATGAAAGTAAATTTTAATTACAAATTTTAATTAAAATTAATTTAGAAATGAATATATACAGTCACTTAAAATGTGAAAATAAAACGCAGCACCCGCACTTTACTAATACCAATGCTGCAAGCATTAAAGAAAATACCTAGAGCCACATACTACTGTACTCCAAGTCTTAGTCTGCGAATCTGTTTAGCTCTGGTGTTCAATGTGACAAGCTGACATTTTGCAATAATGATTTAACTAAAGACCATCATTATTGACATCTCACCCATGAAACTAACCATTATACTTTAATGTAAAATGCTTGTTAATGTGTTCAAAAGCTTAAAAAATCTCATTACAGAAATCAACTGAATCTCAGTTCATTCTCCAGTCCATATATCTTTGCTTTAAGGGTTTTTAATTCTCCCTGAATTTTCTTGGTGCGAGCGTTTGATTGTCGGACTTCATGCAGGATGGCCAAGTCTTGATCGGGTCCCACATTAAGAGTCACCTAAAGGCAAAAGAAACTGATTAATGACTTCTATAAATTTTCATGTGGTAAAAATGCCAAAATGTATTTTACATGGTCACAAGCTACTCAAACAAACTATTTGTGTGTGGTTGAGTGTTTGTATATGAAGTGTGTCGATTGTAAAGAATCCTTGGGTGTCTAGAAAGGCGCTATATAAGTGAAATGTGTGTGTATGTATGTATTTTTAAAAAATAGTTGTAATTTTAATGTTATGTCTGTGGTTTAACTTAATTTAACTGAACTAATTTAATGAAAGTTGCTCAAATGTCTCGCAGACAAAGAGCAGCTAAAATAACTAGAGCTACTTAGAAAACGTAATACTGAAATAAAAATAAAATAATGATGGATAAGCACCTTAAAGAGCTGCTTCTCAACGTCTTTCAGTTTCTGTCGCATGTGTTTGATGTCAGTCTTGAAGCCCTCCACCTCCATGGCTCTCCTTTTCTCCAGAGCTTCATAACGCTGGGTCATTAACTGAAGACGCTTGGCCATTTTATCAGAGCGATCCTATGCACAAAGACATCACATACATTCCAATTGTGATCAAGTGAAATCACAAACTATAATACCTGCCAGGTCCCTGCATTTGACTGGGACAGGTTTTATGAGCAGCTTACCTTGAAGATCTCTCTGCCTACATCTCCTTCCTCTCGGATTTGTGCCAGGTCTGTCTCCAGACCAACACACTGCTCTCTATACATGTCTGCCAGCTTATGGGCCTGCTTTAGCTCCTCTTGTAATGCCTAAGTAAGAAATGTCAAAGCATATGAGAATATTCACTAACAGTTATTTTATTTGTTCTGAAGTTGATACATTTCCTAGATTTACTTTTTGGTGCACTATCAAATGCTTTTACTACAATAAATATGCACAGAAAGTTCCATGATTTACAGGGTGATTAACTCAAGCGAGGACAGGTGGAAAGACATATTTTCTCTTATATTACCCTAATTTCCTCTTGATGCATCTGGCTGCTCTCTGAATCAGGCTGGGTGAAGAGTAAGGGGGCTGCAGAAGGTCCTGGTCTCTCAGGAAAGCTGTGTGATTCCCTTAGCCTCTCTTGACAGGAGTCCAGCTCTCTCAGCAGCCTGTCCTTCTCCACCATCCAGCTCTTCTCATGCCCTCGACTTACAAACTTAAGCTGCAGGAAGTCCCTGGTGCTCTCATAAAGCAGATTTTGTGTACGCTGCAGTCTGAATAGGAAGATGTTCAGCAGAAATGCAATCAGGAAGAATTAATGTGTTAAAAAAAAAAAATTTCAGTATTAATGTACTAACTAAAGGCATTCATTTAAAAAGATAATGCACAATTTAGATGATCAGAATCATTAGAAATATTATAATTAGAATAAATATGAGAGCTATTACAATGACATGCTCAGTTTGGGGAACAGACAGAATGAACCAAAAGTTTTAGAAAGATGTCTCCTACTTCTCAGTGAGGGCAACAATTCTCTCTTGGTCTCGCTGATGTTGGACCTGTCCCTCCTCCATGTGAATTCTCCTGTCCTCAAGTAGGGATTCCACCTGCTCTTTAGCCAGCCGGGTCTGCTCTTCCAGCTGTGCCTGTAGTGCCTCCACCTGGCAAATCCAACAATAGGACACACATTTTGTCACACAGTAGGACTAGAGGATGCTTCCAATATTCATTGGAGCAGTATTTCTGAGTCCTGTTTCCGAGGGCTGAGAACACTGCACATTTTAGATGCTTCCTACCAATCCTGACTCAACTCATTTGCTTGTTAGCAGAATGCTTAATTAGCTGAACTGGGTTTGTCAGATCAAAAAGACACCTAAAATGCAGAGGGATGAGAGTGCACAGGAGCAGCATTGGAAAACATTGTTTTGGGGACATAATTGATATATAAACGTGAGTAAAACAAGTTATTTTTGCATGATACACAACAAAGAATCACACATATTCTAATACAGATCATTCAGTTATGTGTAAAGCGTTCCTGATACACACCTGTAGCAACAATGTCTGGTTATCTTTTTTGTACTGACTGTCACTTCCTCCATCCTTAGACAGCCTCTTGCCCCCCTCTACATGAAAACAGAGCAGAATGGTAATCTGAAGCAAGTACTAGAGTAGCAGATTAATCCCAGCCAATAAGCGGATTGGAAGAGATTAGAAAAAAAATTCTCTCCATGGATTGTCTTTCAGATTTAAAGAATCATAATCTGGTCCATGTATTCACAGAATGTCGGACCTGAACATGGAACTCTCCTAAGAATTTTAACATGATGACTGAGAAAGACAAACCTTTAACTAGTGCAGTCTTTGGCTTTGCAATTTTTCCATTCTCCTGAGTTCTGGGTTGGAGTTTCTTTTGAGGAACAGTGACCTAAAAACAGCACATGTGGAAGATATTTACTGCAATTCTTCAAACAACTGAGTTAGACAGAAAACTGTATTTTTATATTTTCAAACCTTATGTGGAGGCTCTCTGTGAAAATAGGTGATTTCATCTGCATCTGGACCAACAAGAGCTAAAAGGTGCTGAATCTTCTTCCTGTCTTCAAGTTCCCTGAGTGGCAACAGCAGTGAACCTCATTGCTGAATCTTTAACTTTGTTTCCATTACTTTGCATACAGTGAAGAAGGAAATGTAATTGCAAGGTTTAACATCTCTAAGAGGATTTTCAGATCATGGATTAAGATGATAGATTAAGGCTACTCTTGGACAAATAAATCCAAATTTGAACTTTTCTTCAACAGATGCTTTTTAGTCACATATTGTGTTATTGTGTTAAGGCTAACTATCTTACACACATCTGCACATCTGTCAGAGTAGATGAAAATTCTTACTTGATCTTAAGGCGGTCATTCTCAGCATACAGACGAAGAGCCTGCTCTCGCTCCTGGAAGAGGTAGACTTGCATGTCACTCAGAGCCTTCTGCAGTTCTGCGATCTCCTCTTCTCGCTGACGCACCTCCCACTGCAGCTTGTGCTACAGAAACACACAGCACAAGCATACCTGTGCACTAAGTATTGCTGTTTATAGTGCAAGCAATCCAAATCGATGTGTTAGTGTAAACATTTTAGGACATACAGCCTAATGGGTAAACCCAAGTTATTTTTCTGACTATAATGACCTACCTGGTCTTCTGCAGTGCTCTTGTATCTTTCTAGCAGCTGCAGCAGGTCATCATGTTCTCCATCAAACTGGGCCACTTTCTGCCTGTAGAACTCCAGGAGCTCGCGAGACGGCCGCAGATAGGCCAGGCGCTCAGAGATGGGGGGCAGCGGGGAGTTCACCTCCTGCTTCGCCTCACTGCTAATACACAAAATCCACAAGAGAAGATTAAAGAAAAAAGGAGAGGAGGTAAGACCCCAGTTCTGGATAACCCAGCATTTCCCTGTTGCTACAAATTGTATGCATTCTCAGCCTGCAAGACAATATAGCAGCTGAAATTAAGTTTTTTAAATTTTAGAACTGAATTAAAAATAATATACAGTATGTATTACATGTAGATATCAAATAGAAAGAACTGACTGCACTAAGAATATACCATTCTTAAAGAGGAAGAGGCAGTGATTAATTAAATCCTTAATCTTTGACACAAGTCTACTTAAAGGCATGAAACCTACACATAAACAACAGAAAAGAACCCAAATGGCAGTTGACAAAGCCTAATTCTGCAGAAAATCAAAAAACTAATTACATTTCAAACTGCTTCAGCCTTTGACTGCATTTATTCTGTGTAAAAATCAGATTGTCTTAATCTTGTCTCAAACGTAATTGTATGCATTTAGTAAATCATGAACAGAATATTGTATTTTAAAAGATTTTAAACAGTAATGCCTCAATAACCAGTACTAGTGTCTATCAATATTATGATGAGTTGGTCACACCACGGTTCTGAAACTCTGATCCTTTACCTAATTAAACAAATTTGTTAAATTGGAGTCTCTCAGATTAAAAAGTCAGTACTGTTTTTGAGCTAAAGACAAGCCAACACCTACCCGTCTCTGATACGCTGAGGAGGTGAGTCCATCCTATAGTTTATTGCCTGGAAAAAGCAGTTAAATTTTATAATCAGCAGCAAAGCCAATGCACTCAAACTAGATTAAAGCAATACACCTAATATAACACAAGATGATTGATATTCCTGGTGATCAATACTCTAAAGACATCACACAAAATAGAGTGGAATTAGCTAACATTACTTTAATTGGAACCATATTTAGTTTCAAATCAAACTACAATGGTAAAAGAAGACACATGTAAGTTTTTGAAAGGAAGGAAGAAAAGGGTAGTGTTAAAAGAAAAACAGAAAAAGTAGAAAGAAAAAAAAAACACTAGAAAAAAAGAATGAATAGAAAGAAACAAATGTTTAAAGTGTTTAAAGAAATAAAAAGCATAAAGTAGAAAGAAAAATGGCAAGAAGTGTAGAAAGAAAAAGTAGGGAAAAATGAAGGAAAAAAGAGCAGAAAGAAAGTAGAAAAAAAGAAGACCAGAGATCAGATGAGACATGGTGAGAGTAGTAAAGAGAGGAGATCAGATGAGACATTGTGAGTGTAGTAGACAGGGGAGATCAGATGAGACTTGGTAAGAGTAGTAAAGAGAGGAGATCAGATGAGACATGGTGACTATAGTAGGGAGAGATCAAATGAGATATGGCAAGTGTAATAAATAGGGGAGATCAGATAAGACATTGTGAGTGTAGTTGAGAGAGATCATATGAGACCGTATGAGTGCAATAGAGAGAGGATATCAATTGAGACACTGAGTATAGAAGAGAGAGGAGATCAGATGAGACATATTGTGAGTGTAATAGATATCAAAGATCAGATCATATTCAGATCATCATTATGAGCATAGCAGGGAGAGATCAGATGAGACATGGCAAGTGTAGTAAAGAGAGGAGATCATATGAGACATTATGAGTGTAGCAGAGATTAGATGAGACCATGTGAGTGTAGCAGAGATCTGATGAGACATTGTGTGTGTAGTAAAGAGAGATTAGATGAGACAGTGTGAGTGTAAAAGAGAGGATATCAGATGAGACACTAAGTGTAGTAGACATCAGAGATCAGACGAGACATATTGTGAGTGTAGTACAGAACAGATGAGACACAGAGTGTAGTAGAGAGAGGAAATCAGATGAGACATGGTAAGTGTAATAGATATCAAAGATCAGATCATATTCAGATCATCGTTGTGAGCATAGTAGGGAGAGATCAGATGAGACATGGCAAGTGTAGTAAAGAGGAGACCAGATGAGACATTGTGAGTGTAGCAGAGATCAGATGAGACATTGTGAGTGTAGCAGAGATCAGATGAGACATTGTGAGTGTAGCAGAGATCAGATGAGACATTGTGAGTGTCGCAGAGATCAGATGAGACATTGTGAGTGTAGTACACTGGGGGAACTTTTTATCAGGGAGCTCGGCGGTGACGGAGAGAAATTTGAACAGACAGAAGCTACAGAGCTGCGTGATCTGTTTCAGTATTAACAAACAATACAGACAGTTAACAAACAGTTTGGGTGAGATTTCCAAACTGATTACTGAAAGCTGACAAATCTAGAGCTCAGAAGAAAAACATACTAATAGTAAAAAATTACCTTTGAATTGTTATCTAGTAACAAACTAAACGTTGTAATGCAAATTAATCCAAGCAATTTTTTTACAAGTCTGCGTATTTTACATTATTAAAAATTAATTTGAACATTTGTTACCTTTAAACGAACTCAAATTGGTGCTTTGTTTGCTGGTTGGCTGGGTAATCCGGAAGCTGTTTCCTCTCGTCAGCGCGGCGCAGTTTCTGCGCAGAATCAGTGAAAAGTGAAGATAATGTGTTTGTGTCGAGTCAGCCGGCTTGCGGAAGACCTTTGTCATTTATTTTCTTTGTTGTTTAAATAAGTAAGTGAATTTGCTGTATTAACGCCGTATAATAAAATAAAATTAGTATTTCCCCGAGGCTACATTTGTATAAATAACGTTACACAGACCGGGTTAGCTGTAGTCGTGATCGTGTGATGACGGACAGTCGCAGCTAACGCTGGTTAGCCAAACCAGTGGTCAGTATACAAACACATGAGGGGTTATTGTCAGCACAGGGTGAGGTAGCAACGGCGTTGTGTTACAGTCACAACACAGCGAAGTGATGGCAGAGTTTTTACCTCGATTTAGTTTGTTTAGATGTGGATGGAGAGCTCTGAGGAGAACATCTGTAACCAGCTCAGCGCAGAACCGGCGCTTCAGAAGTGTGAGTGTTTACAATAGCTTTACCAATGTTTACTGTGCTAAACTAACCGTTTATTAATGTTTGGCGACTTATAATGAACTAATCTTCTGGAGAAAGTCTTAAACCCAGTTGGTCAAGTGTGCTGCAGCATGTTTGTTTTTTAACAAAAAGCCGCTGGAGCTCCGGAGACCAAAGGGCCCTGAAATCATATCACATGACCTGTCACCTAATTCCCCTTCCCCAGTTTAGTCCCTCTGAGTTACAAATGAAAGTAAAACATCGGATCTAATGTGGTTTGTTCTATTTATTCCAGTTTTGTTTAAACAATCCCATCTACTACAGTAATGATAAACTTTTGTTTTCAATGTTGATGCTATTTGAATAGTAATTTACTTGAAATATTCCAATAATCTAATATTTTTGATTTCTGATTTTCATGAGCTATAAGTAATACTGATCAACGGTAAAACAAAAAGGTCTGGACCATGTCTCTATATGTGTAATAAATGTAAAATATAAAATTAACAACAATGAACTTTTTCTGAATTTTTTGGCACTAATTGTTGTCCATACATACCGCTTCTCATTTAAACCAAAAAATATATATATTTTGGTCTCATTTGTCCAAAAAACATTGTTCCAACAGCCTTCTGTCTTGCTCATGTGATCTTTAGCAAACTGCAAATGGACAGCAATGTTTATTTTTGGAGAGAAGTTTTAGGTCAGAGTTTGCAGAAATAAAGGGTTCACAGATCAAGATGGAGCTAAAGCACTCTGATATACGATGCTCATATGAGCCCCCAACCTTCACTTTACCAAATTTTTTAAGCATCAACTGTTTCATACTGAATATCACTGGGTACCTGAGCCCTGACATGACTACAGATAGCAGTTATAGAGCTTTGCGTCATATATATCAGCAATTCGGTTGCCACTGTAATAATCTGCATTATGTAGTACTGCATAAAAATATAATGTTTGTTTTGTCCTATGATAAATTGTGTAGTTCTCTTGAGTAAACTATAATAATTGTTCAAATGTAATGTATATAATATATAATGAATCCTAATTTACCACAGACATTTTTTCCATGTTGATCATATGCATTTATCTGCTTTTTGATCAGCACCACAATTTGACCAATTTGGTGAAACAGTCTGGCCATTCTTTTCTTTGAACCTTCACAGTGTGGAGCCAGCTCTTTTGGTCTGCTCTTTGATATTGATGGCGTCCTGGTCCGTGGAAGAACTCCCATTCCAGCAGCAAAGCAGTGCTTTAGGAAGCTGGTGGATGGAAGTGGAAAGTATAAAGTCCCTGTAGTGTTTGTGACCAATGCAGGGAACTGTGTTCGACAGACCAAAGCTGAGCAGTTATCTCATCTTCTAGAAGTGGAGGTGTGTTTTTAATTTATTTATGTATTTATTCATTTAGCACATGCTTTTTGATCAGCAGAATGCTGTAATCTAAAGACTGATGTCCAAATTAATGTTTTTTTTGTTTTTTTTTCCCCAGGTGTCACCAGACCAAGTTGTGTTGTCCCACAGTCCTTTGCGGGTGTTCACTCAGTTTCACAACATGTGTGTGCTGGTGTCTGGACAGGGGCCGGTTTTGGATCTTGCAGAAAAGTATCCTTTACAGTGCCATTGTTTATTTTTCTCCCTTTTGAAGTGCCCTCTGAAACTGCTTATGCTGCTCTATGTCATAAAATCTAAAAATAACTTGATAAGCAAATGATTTATGGTATATAGAGCAGTCCAATAAAATCAGTTAAACGGGTGGATCTCCACATCTGCTTATCTTGGTTTAAAGGTGAAGAGGTAGGAGGTTAATTTGTTGCCAAATGCGTCTTTTAAAATTATGCAAGATATTGTCTGAAATGTGAAACATTTTGTACAATGATGCCATTACTTTTTGCATTTGTTTTTAACAAAATCTTCAGTTTGGGGTTTCAAAATGTTCTCACCATTGATATGCTGCGAGAGGCATACCCGCTACTGGATGTAGTGGATCACCATCGCAGACCCAAAGATGTGGTGAGTCCAAATTTACTGGAAATGGGACAGTTTACTAATAGTTTGCATTTAAAGTAAATATAGTTTTTACATTCACTTGAAGACCACCCTTTCACTCTAAAAACGAAACTGAAAGTGTAATTCTCATTTAATCTATTTTAGGTTCCTCCTTCCAAGGAATTGCCACTCATTGAAGGTAAGTGCCTTACTAAGTTTCACTTTCTATTTAATTATAGAACATTTCTTTCACTTCACCTCCAGTCTTACATGGTTTTAACCAAACACTTTCATTTTCAGCCATTGTTCTCTTTGGTGAGCCAATCAGGTGGGAGACTAATCTTCAGCTGATTGTGGATGTTCTTTTGACTAATGGAAGACCAGGAAACTATGTGAATTCACTGCAATACCCACATATCCCTGTGCTGGCCTGCAATATGGACCTGCTTTGGATGGCTGAGGCAAAAAACCCTCGGTCAGTTTTGTATTTGCCTTTACAATAATTAATTCTGTTGTTGACATTTAAATCTAAAGCTGGAAAAATATCATTGAAAATATTTTAATTCTGTACACAGCAATGTCAGCATATTCTGTCTTTCATTCATGTTAATATGGATAAACTGATTCTAATAAGCATATAAATAATCCACCTCTCACATTAGCTCTTATACTCCTTAAACCATTTTCAAAATTTTAGGTTTTTGTGACTACAGAGCTTGTTTGTAAAACTGGTTTTCTAATATTGGTTATTTCTATATTTTAGATTTGGTCATGGAATGTTTCTTGTCTGTTTGGAGAGTCTCTATAAGAAGATCACAGGTTATGACTTGCAGTATGAAGCTTTGATTGGGAAACCTAGTGTGGTAACTTACAACTATGCTGAGCTGCTGATCAGACAGCAGGCAGAGAGTCTGGGCTGGACAGAACCTGTCCGGAGACTTTATGCCATTGGGTGTGTAATACTCATTAATTAATTAGCTAATGTATGCAAATATTGTGATTGATAGATACTGTGTGCAGAGACTTATATTTGACCAGCAGTTATTTCTTGTCTTTGCAAATCTTTTATATTGTTATTTTGGCTTGTTTATTGATTATTCTTCTAACATACCTGCCTCTTACAGGGACAACCCAATGGCTGATATCTATGGTGCAAACCTCTATAACCGCTATCTGCAGTCAGTGCTTCATGCCAAGGCTCAGGTGCAGGCTCAGGGAGGCTCAGCTGGTCAGCTAGCCAGTGATATTCAGTATGAAACAGTTGATGATGCTAAAAACTCAGGTAAAGTGATGGTTGGGGGCTCATATGAGCATCGTCTACCAGAGCGCTGTAGCTCCATCTTGGTCTGCACAGGCGTCTACAATCGAGACCAGCAGGACCTGCCTCCTGATGAGACAGTCACTGAACATCGAATCTTCCATGGCCATCGGGACTTTCGCTTTGACCCCAGTTTGACCCAGCCCTCCTTTGTAGTGCATGATGTAAGAGAGGCTGTGGAGCTGGTCTTCCAGCAAGAGGGCTGGCCTCTAGAATAAACCTGGGGTTACGTAGGAGCATCACGATTAAGCTTTCCAGGTCAGATTTTGCACATAAAGAAATGCAGTACACTTCTAGGTCAGTAAATGCGGAGTACAACAAGAACTTGAACAACTTTGACTGTAGCAGTAAAGTACAGTATAAGATTACACTTGCAAATACTACAATTTTATTAGCCAAAAGTAGATTTTTTAGTTTATCACACATCATTTATGCCACATTTGTTGGAACAGCAAGAAGAAAGTAGCAAGGAGGTTTCTTATTTTAACTGTTCTGTAAACATTCTACCTTTTCCAGCATGTATATTGTAATGTCATTCATTTATATGGCATTTCATTATTTAGACATGTTTACCTTAATGGAAGTTGTTTTTAAACTTTTTTTTAAAAAAAAGACATTTTAATACTGTATGCAAATTTGTTACACATGCTCAGCCATACAATGCAGTTCACTATTCTTTTAAAGGTTTTAAAGAAGGGATGCTTCTTATTTGATATTGTTTGCCTTGTTTGTTTGCCATTTTTTAAAACTGACGTGTCTTGCTTGGTCTCATGCAAAATAAATGTGTGAATTTGATCAGATTTTTTCTGACTGTACACAACTTTTTCCACAAGTCATTCTTATTTTCTACTTTATTTTACATCCCATGTTAGCATATTCCACATAACTTATTAAATTAATTTATAGGTTAAGCTGCAAGTTAAACACAAATGATTCCTTGTGCGTAGACTACATCATGTGACAGCTTGTCTTTGTCAGTCTTCTTTGAAATGTTACGACGAGAGAATGGAGTGTATCTTCCACCTCCTACCTGTTGATCTCACTTTTCCCTGTATAAATGTAGTTAATGTTGGGAAGTCAGTTCTAGAAGTGGTAAAATGTTCTAGCAGGTGGACCAACCTGAAAGAACCTCATTATTTTAGCAGTCACATGACTTCTTTGTAGACTGCACTTCATCTACTGGGTGAGAGTCACCGTACAGGAGCAGATTCGGAGTGTCTAACTGGCCTTCCTGATGGACCAGCCCTCCATTTCGCACTATAAGTTCCCGTGCCATAAGCTCAAAGGCCTCTTGCACATTGTGGTTTTCTTTGGCGGATGTTTCCAGGGCTGCAAGGGCCCCTGTGTGTTCCGCCAGTGTACAGGCATCCTCAAACAACACCTGCCGCTGAGGCTCCAGATCACATTTATTACCTGATGAAAGATGAACAGAGAGATGAGCAAACATCAGAAGACTTTAAGGCCCATGACCTCAGTATAACTACACTAAGTACAGCACAGTGTATTAGCATGAGAAAGTTTGAGCACATACCTATAAGAACAAAGACTACATTAGAAGCTCCGTACTGCTCTACAGCCTGTATCCAGTGAGGTAGTGAGTCGAAGGTGGAGCGGCGAGTCAGGTCATAGGCAATCATGGCCCCATGAGCACTGCGGTAGTAACTCTGTGTGATTGTGCGGAAACGTTCCTGCCCAGCTGTGTCCCATATCTGCATCTGCAACAATGCACATTTTTCCTACATGTATTACAAAATCAACTGCCTTATGATGGATAACTAAATTCTGCTAGAGGATAGATTTCACCTTTCAATATACTACAAAATACAGTACTGCATGATTTGTCACTGACAATGTACTACAGTAGCATTATAGAGTTGCTGAATAGCCAGACAACTGTAAGCTTTGAGGGAGCAAAAACATTTCAAAAACCTCTTTGACCTTTAATGAATAACAGACTAACTGGAAATTGCCTGCATTATAGTGAAATTATGCAACTGTGTGCAACAAGGTCGCTACATAGGACATCGGACTTGACTAGTTCGACAAATTAATCTTCATTGAACTTAAGAACTTCTAATCTAGGCATGATCAGAAGATGTCAAATTGCCTGAGCACATAAAATGCTACATGAAACACCTTTACTTACCCATTTGTTCATTTTCGTTCAATACTTCTGTACTATTGTTGAAACATTGTGCGTGTGCAGTTGAACTACTAGTTTTTGGTCATTCTTTTGCAAATGAATGATTTGTTAAAATGGTCATCTATGAAAATACACTCCCACACTAAATGACAAGTGGTTCTTGGCAACAATAAATCTGGTGTACTCACCTTCACCTTCTTGCCATCTATGTCCATGGAATGCACAGTGAAGTCCACACCAATAGTGTTATGATTATCTCTGAACTCTCCAGACTTGAAGCTGTGGATAACACAAGTCTTCCCCACGTTGCTGTCTCCAATGAAGATAATTTTAAAGAGGAAATCAGTGTCCTCTTCCTCTGCTCCTGTGGACTGCGTAGTCATAATGAATCTAAAGATGGTATCACACCACGAGTTTCCACACTTCTGTACTTTGCTTGGAAATATCTAAAAAGTTCTCACACATACTCTTTCTTTAGAATATAATGACCATCATTTTGACAAGACACTGAGCAAAGTTACCCTGTCAATGTCAAAAATTCTAAGAAACCTATGCACCTATCTATCTATCTATCTATCTATATATCTATCTATCTATCTATCTATCTTTCATTGGCTTAGATAACTACACTGTAAAAGCAAGCATTGCTGCTTTTCTCCTCTTTCCTTCTCAACACTGACTAAAATGTACACAAACACACCCCTACCTGTCCTGGTAGGCGAGATTTCCAGCTGCCTGCCCATTTGCACCACTGCATCTCCTGGAAATGTTTTAGAGCAAACTTTGGAGCCTGCTAGAGCAGAAAACATTTTTTATTTGCTATCTTTAATAATTGTACACAAATATTCGAGATCTGCCTTTCCTGAAAGAGCAGTTCTACAGTACATCCTGCAATGCAAACATAAAACTTCTTCAGAGATGACCTTTGATCAGCATTACTACATGTAAACATAAAACTCACTAAAGCATGCCCTGTCTCGCTCTAATAGCTTGATGTCCTTGTAAGTCAGCCAGATCAGCTTTCAGAACTACATTCAGTACTTTGAAAAGAACTCGCCCCCCACACACATACCACCAAACAGAGTCTGACCATAATTAAGTACAGTAATGTTTAAAGCACAGAATCTGGTTACAATTCAGATGAACAGAGAATCAACACGTTTCATATTACCTGCAATCCAGTAGTTTCTCTGTGTAATAAGCTGACAATGCGGGTGTATAAATGCTTAAGTCTCCCTTCTCATCTCTTCCTACACATCCACCCACTTACACACACGCATAGCACTGGTGTCAACACTGTTCAGAGGGCTACAAGGCACTGCTGGACACTGGACAATACAAATGAGTGTGTGAAGAGCACATCTGGCAATTAGCCCCATCTTTGAGTCAGAAGCCTTTTTGTGTCCAGTCACAAGATGACTTCACAAATAAGGAAATACTCTTTCTGCTGTTTTCTTTATAAAGGTATTTTACTAATTAAATCATTAAGCATATTCAGTAATTAAGTCTAAGAGCAGGTATTCAGTCAAATGCTGTAAGAATTATATATAATCTCTGTGGCGGGAAATTGCTCATTTTTGGATTCTTCTATAACAAAAAGATCACTAAACAGCAATACCTTGTCTGATGAGAATTAATAATCATGAGGAGTTCTAGCTTTCCTACTTCCATGTTGTATTCTCTTGAATAAAGGCTCTTTAGAGAACACAAACTGAGACAGAGGAGTCATTGTGAGATACAAGTGTAGGAGTGAGCCATGTATGGTGCCCGTATGTATAAACAACCATCAGCGTCATTGCTTATTATCACATTCTCAACATGTCTGGTCTTTCCCAGCTTCATGGGTATGTACTTTAAATGATCTAAAACACAAAGAAGCCTTACGTTTTCTTATTCTCACTCTTTCTAACTATACTGTTAGTGTAACTGAGAACTCAGTATAATGTACCTACATACTTGATAGATTCACTTCAAATGTAATGCTGTTATTTATTCATGTATAACATTCATATATATTTACAATTCCACCACTGAATGCTAAAAACATTTTTAATGTTACCAAATCGAATGCTTTATTAAGAAACACAAACCCATAACTTCCTAAATATCTTATCTTTTTGTTCATTCTGCCAAACATACACATGGTTATGAAACACACCTACAACATTCATGTCTGTTGTCAGTGATGTGGAAAACGATTGGGTGTATACACTATAAATAATGGTAACCAAAAACAATACTTAAATTCATGGCAATGAAATGAGGGGTTACTGCACAAAACTGGATATTACACATAAATAATACACATAAACCACATTTCTCATCTCTGAAATTCAAATCCAGTGCCTAAAATGAGTTTCTCAATTGATCCATTCCTGTTGGGCAAGTTAATAAAAGTTCAATTTTTGCCTTTATCCACAGGATGTTGTCGTCTTTTGCATCCAAAGCTGATAGTGTCTTTTGGTTTGTAACTAAGGCATGGAGTTGACTGATATTTTGGTAGACCTGGCTGTTTCCTCTGTGCTGCACTCTTTCTGGGTGTTCTGGTTTGCTGGGGGATGTGAATGGGCTTCCATGGGATAGGGTTCACAAAAGTAGGCAATGGATAGTGTAGATTGTTATAGTCACCTGAAACCAATAAAAATGTTGAATTTTGTACTAGAAATCATGGCATTGTTTGGGCAACACTGTTGTTTTTCAGTGTATGAGCTTACAGTCATGCTATACAAGATTAAGACTAAAGATTAACCCCATCCCGTATGTTCAAGTAAAAGAAAAACAATGGCTAAATTACTCATCTGCACTGTAATGTCTTAGACAAACATGCTCAGACAAGTTACTAAACTCTGAAATTTCTGGAGATTACAGTAATGGTCTGCAAATTCAAAGTCCTTAACAATTCAATAATGTTCAATTAAAAAAAGAACATCTTGTTGACTGTCTTTAAGTCAAATCACTGCAAGACAATTTTCATACTCACCAGCTGAACATGCTGATGACTGACGTTTATGTCTGTCTTTGTCCCTGATGCTTTTCAGCCACTCTTTAAACTTCTCCTCAGCCCTCTCTTTCTGCTCTCTGTCCTCGTTTTCTCTTCTAGCTGTTTCTTCCTTTTAGACATACAAAATCATTCAAATTTAATACATATAAAATGTGACTGATTTTAATCATTTAAATTGTTTTTCACACCTCTAACAAACCTACCTGCTCTTTTTGCTTCCTCTCCATTTCCTCTTGTTTTTTCTTTTGGACCCAATCTTTATATTTTTCTTGGGATTTTCTTTCAGTCTCCAACCGTTTCTGTTCTTCATGTAGTAGTTCTTTGGTTTTCTGGGACTCTCTACAAAGCTTTTCTTTTATTTCCTAAAGAAGAATAAAATATCAGCTACAGAATCATAGCAAATGTTACTATTACGAATAAAATTAAAAGACTTTATAATATTAACAGATCACTTAATAATAAATACAATGCACTATTAAAAATAAGTGTACCAATCAGGGTTCCTTGAAGTGACGCCATAAAACAATGTTTTCATTAAATCCATAACTTTCAATAGATAGTTGAAGATGCATTTTGTTAAATCAAATGTGACTGCATAACCGTGTAAAGTGTAAACAGCTTTCAAATTAAGTAAACATTCATTGCCCATAAAAAAAACTATTCACTACCTTTATTTTTAAGTATATCTCCATTATTTGTAATAGTTTGTATGTTCATATGTCATGTTATATTTCAGATTTCAGGTTAAAAACATGTCAGGATACCTGCTCTTTTTTCATTTGGAGCCACTCTTGAATTTTAGACTCATTTACTGCCTTTTTCTTCTGTTGTTCCTTCTCTTCCTCTGCCTTCTTTTCTTCCAAAACGTTTTGCTGAAATATGTCCAAAGCAACTCATATTTTCACAATATTTATATTATACACAATAGTTTTAAGGCAGAATAAACATATATATTATAATACTGCTTAAAATTGTCATTTATAGGAAGACAAAATGTGTCAAACACAACATTTTCAACATCAAAACTGTCACTCTAGAACAAGACAGAAAGAACATAAGACTGTAGTCAGTGTTCTCATTAACAGAATGTACCTCCAAGGCTTTCCGATGAGTTCTGATCCGCTCTTCTTTAGCTTTACTCACAACCCACTGCTCCCATGCACTCAAATTTAACTTTTGAGTGGAAATGTCTTGTGTATGAAGTGTCTCATTCCTGAAAATGCAACACTTAACTGTAAATGAAAACAGTGCTTTATAAATCCAGAAGGACACTGAAATGATAGTGGCAATGTTATGCAGGTTAATACGTTTATTTGCTCTAGAACAGAACATAACAGTTAGAACAGGTCTATGGGCAAAACAAAACATGTTCATGAAGTTCTTTGCACAAAATCACTTTCACAAAAAGGGATATGACCAGCTCTATTCTTGCCAGTTTGAGTGCTTGTAAAGACAGCAGACCAAAATGGCAGATCTTCAACTAATCTAGTGGGTGGGGCTCTGGTGGGGGTAGAGCGTGAGGGGTGGTGCCAGGGCGGTCCTATTCAAATTTCCTTATTGTAATGTTACAATAAGGAAGACTTTCCAACGGCTCATAGAAGCATATGATTCTTGACACCAAAATCCTTCAACCGATTCACAGAAAATGGATGGATGTTTTTTTTCATGTTTATAGGAGCAGTAGAGGCTCAAGTGGGAATACAAAAACATGCAAAAAGTGAGTTTTGCATAATATGTGACCCCGCCAGGGAAAACCAGGTCAAAGTAATTTCTTTTTGTTCAAAATCTGTTTTTTTAAACAACTTTTTTGTGAATTTAAGTTTTGTTTTTGATCAAAATATGAACTCCGGTAGATATCTAAGACATCTTTCATTTACAGCAATAATACCGAGTGGCTAAGTTTTGTCACTAATGTGAGTGACACGATATTGACACGATATCTCAATAAGTTGCCCAGTGACTTTGGTCTGGTTTTCCCTGGCGGGGTCACATATGTCCCCTTTAACACATACCTGCTATGACTGACTGATACCACAGCTTCATGTAGTGTGAAAGGGGGGGGTTCAGCTGGCTGGCATTGTTTTGGTGCTTCTTCCACATCTTCATCAGATAAATCGAAACTGTCATGGTAAATGGGTGACAGCAGGGAGTAGGTTGAGTCATCTGTTGATTCCACACTCTTGCTCCTGGGTATGCTCTTTGGTACAGTTGATTTGCTTTTTAGTGGAGTTGAGGTGAAACTTTTAGAAGAAACGGACAGAAAAGCTGACATTGTATACCTGAGAGAAACAAGAAATGCATTAAAAACATGCAACTAGAAATCCTGTAAGAGTAAAAGGTATTAACTTGCACTATTTGCACTGCACTATTTAAGCATTACAGAAACATCTGTGGGCTTAATATTAAGGTAACAAGAGGGAAGAAACTAAAAAGGGAAACAGACTTTGGGCCCAGCATCGCAGGCAAATGCACAGGCAACCTATTTTGAACCTCATTACTGTTTACAATAGTACACAGCAAGTTAGCTAACAGGCTAGCTAACGTTCGTTCGTTATATTTAATTTAAAAACTACCCGACTAAACGCTACAACAAAATAAATTATTATATTCTGAAATCTATGACGAACGTGAGCACAGACCTTAACCAATCCATATTTTTAACTCACCAGTACTTGGAGTAACTTAATCGATGGCTGCAGTCTCAGATATGTCTGCGTGTTTTGTAGTCCCGCCCCCTTGCGCAGGACTCGCTCTACACGCACGTCAATCACCTCAAGCAGGACTGTGATTGGCTCATTGACAGTAACCATGCACGCCGTTGTGGAAGCGTTTCTCCTAGAAACGAAGCGTGTCTCTGGACACAACGCGAGAATAATGAACATTTAAAACCAAAACAACATGAAGTTAGTTTAAAAAAAGTTTAAATAAGAAAAAGCAGCCTCAATAAAACACAATGAACATAAACATGCTACTCTTTATTCGTTTACAAAGACGACTTTTTATGTGTATAGCTTTGTATCCACTGTTTCTGTATAATTATTATTGTATTACTATGTCATGTCACATGCCGTCATCGCTTCGCGATGGTAGGCTGCACAGACGAGTCACTTCTCTCCAATGCCTCTGTCTCTGGTTGCTTTGATTATTGTATTGCTGTTTTGTTGTATTACCGTACTGTTTTATTGCTGTATTACTGTTTTATTGCATCACTGTATTACTTTGCCCAAAGGGTCTTTCTAGAGTCTTAGAGTCAATATGTCTAGTTGTGACTCCTGGGCTATGTAGGGAGCAAAAGTAAGGTATCAGCAATATTAGAAATGTACTGCATTCTGAATGCCACAAAATAAAGATATGTATAGTAAGAGCTGTTTTCACTCTTGTGTAACCTAGACCTAGTTTCATTTAAGGTCAACTGTATTCATTACTCAAAATGATTCAGTATATTTTCCTAAACCTTTAGGCTAATAAAAAGTAAAATGCATGATAAAACACATTTTCTACACAACATGTACTTATAATTATACGTACTTAGAAATGAAAAATAAGAAAACACAATTTAAGACATTTTTTACAAATATAAGCAAAATGTGTCAAACCAGATTTTACATGGAAAAAATACTCACATTTTATCTCCTATTTTTGGCCCACCTGTTACAGAATAACTTGCTTATCAAGCTTGAATAAATCAACATTGCTCAAGGCTGATTTGATCTGTTTACAGTGAAATAACAAATTAACAAAAATGTGTGTCTACATATCAGGTTTTGTCACGTTCTAGATTATTCTTACTTATTTTATAAATATTATATATAGTGAACACTGAATTTTCAGTGACTCGTTTATGTAATACATTATACATGTATTCATGGCTCAGTGTTAAAGAACTAAAGAACAGCAATATCCTCCTGACTACCAGCAGTTCAATGTTGTCCTGTCTAGAGGACATATTTAGACTTAAATATCTTCCACAGCATGCATACTACTAAGCTAACTCATTTTGTTATCCAAAGAGGACATTTAGAACTTTTAAATAATACCAATGTTATGGGGGTGAGGTTTTGGCACCTTTCTCTTCCTCTTTAAAGAAAGTGGCCTCCATCAGCAGAAGCTGCTTTTATGGAAAACAGAAAAGTAAGTGCATATTAATAATCATTGAGCAAATTTTGTCTTGAAATGTTGTCATGTTTTATATGAATCTCTTAAGAACACTTTAAACCATTTTGTAAAGTAATATAACAATTTATTACAATGATAGGCGAGTGTTTACAAAATGTCCTCCAGAGTGGACATTAGTACTTATTACCTACATTTTGTTCTCTGTATTTTCAACTGAGAAGGAATGGATTCACTGTCAGAAGCAGAGAGAATATTACTGTGAATTGTTGATGAAAACTCAGATATTGAGTTGCCTAATGAGGAAGCTCAAGATGACATTTTTGAGCCAGAGTCCTGGAAGTCCCAGACCTCCATAGGCCTGGAACTTCAGACCTCTAGACTCCCGTAGTTCCCAGAGTTCCATAGGCCTGGAGGTCCCATACCTCCAGAGTCCCGGAGTTCCCAGAGCCCTGGATAGGGTCAGATGTCCCAGAGTCCCACAGGCTCAGAGGTCCCAGAATCCCATAGGCCCAGAGCTCCATTGGCCCCGAAGGTTCAGACTTACAGAGTCCCAGACCTCCATAGGGCCGAGCAACTTTTTTTTGTTGGGATTGATTTACTGTCATTATGATTAAGTTTCGTAGGTAGTGAGTCCAGATGTCCACTGTAGTGGACACATTTTTAAAATAAAAACATTTTTAAAAATAAAATTGTTTTCAGTACACTCATTGCCTTCCAAACAACTGGAGAAGTTGAAAAAAATAATTTGGAGACATTTTTTCCTGGTAGTCAGGAGGATTTGTTATTACACCTACAGAATCATAGCAAACATATTTATCATAAACGCTACAAGGGCTTATTTATTAGCTTTCGGTAACTTTTTTTTTAACTACATAAACAAATGTTTTCCTACTTGTAAAATCTGGGATATTTGCCATGGGAAAAATGTTCTGATATCAGTGATGAAGCAGGTGAGGTTTGCATTACTTTGGCAGTTTAACTAGATAAGCTGAATTCAAGGCCTTAGAAGCTCTATAAAAAACCCTCACATCATCTAACTTCAGCAGACTGAAAACATGGCCCTCCTGTGGATTGTCTCCTGTCTCGCCTTCATTGGCGCAGCTTATGGTATGTCATTTTAAAATTTAACATTAGCTTTCTCTCAGTGCTTGTATATATCACAAATATACAGTGTTAAAGAGCTGCCTGTCTGTTGTTAATTAAAGAGTGAGTTATTTTTAGTTACTGTGTAATGTGTGGTTATAGTCTCCTGATGTGGTCACTTTTCCCAACACTGGGAACTACACAATGTATGGAACATTTCTTTTGATCCATTTGTTCATCACATTTTCATACAAAGTTTTTAAATGATTTAAACTGACAGCACCAATGTGTTATTCAACAGGACAGACCCTGAAATTAGCAATCTAGTTTGCATACCTTTTGTAGAAGGACAGAATTTTGAGCTTCCAGTCTTTGCAACAATAAATGGTAATGGTAGGCCTACTATCCATTAAGTAAGTATTTGTGTGATATTTTTAGGTTGTGGTACTCCTGCCATTCCTCCTGTGATTACTGGATATGCCAGGATTGTGAATGGTGAGGAAGCCGTGCCCCACTCTTGGCCCTGGCAGGTGTCTCTACAGGTGAGACAGTTCTTATTTTTCCATCTGTGTCTTGTTTTCTATACCAGGGTAGTATGTATTCAGTTACTGTATTGTAAGTACTCTAGCTACGTTCTCTATTCAGGACAGTACTGGATTCCACTTCTGTGGAGGCTCCCTGATCAATGAAAACTGGGTGGTGACCGCTGCTCACTGTGGTGTCAGGTAAGGATGGAGATTTGTGCTTCAGGATGGAGATTTGTGCTTCAACTTCTGCAGAAGTGCAGCTTCAACTTCTGCAGAAAGCAATTTTAAAAACTGGGGTACAACAATCCCACGTTCTGTAACTGAGGTGACCCTAGTGCATGTAAATTATGTAACTCACATATGTGATAATCAATTTATGCAACATACAGTACCAGTCAAAAGTATTCATTCAATGTTTTTTTTTTTCCTACATTATAAACAAATATAGAAGTCATCCAGACTATGAAGGAACACAATGAATCATGTTGTAAACTTAAACATGTTAAACAAACCAAAATATGTTTTAGATTTAAGATTCTTCAAAGTAGACACACAACTGATGTCTCAAACACATTAAGAGGCAAGAAATGCAAGTCATGAACTCTTGACAAGACACAGCTGTTAACTGAAAGCCATTCCAGGTGACTATCTCATAAAGCTGACTGAGAAAATGCCAAGAAAGCTGGCATCTAAGCAAGAGGTGCCTACTTTGAAGAATGTAAAATATAAAACATACTCTGGTTTGTTTAACACTGTTTTGTTTGCTAAATAATTTCATATGTGTTTCTTCATAGTTTGGATGACGTATTACTCTACAATGCAGACAATTTTTAAATAATGAAAAACATCTGAATGTCCAGAAGGTGTGTCCAAACTTTTGACATTATTACTTCCTGTTTATGACTGGTCATGGACCAAAAATTATATCTTAATCTCAGTATTTTATTGTTTATTTCTTAGAACGTTAAATTACAAATTCACAAATGACACCATTCAGTATTTTCAGTGGTGAAAACATAAAATATCAGTTTGTAAATTTAATTACAATATCTTGATTTGCAGAACATCACACCGTGTGATTCTTGGAGAGCATGACCGTAGTTCTAATGCTGAGGTCATCCAGACTTTGGGAGTTGGAAAGGTTTGTATTGTGTCTATATTTACATAAATAAGACAGTTGTTTACTTGAAATGAATCAGACTATTCAGAAAATGTATAATTGTGCACCCTAACTCTAACATTTCTGTCCTATGTCACTGCAGGTTATTCAGCATCCAAACTACAATTCCTACACCATTAACAATGATATCACCCTGATCAAGTTGGCCACTGCTGCCACTCTCAACTCCCGTGTGTCTCCTGTATGTTTGGCTGAGACCAGCGACAACTTTGCAGGCGGCTTGAAGTGTGTCACAACAGGCTGGGGCCTGACAAGATACAATGGTAGTGCAAATAACAAAGCATATGACATTTATTTTAAACTGTACGTCATGAGATTTTATGTGTATCAAGTGAAATCAAATGGTCCACAGCATTTTGTGGCTTTTTAAATGTAAAATGTATTGTTCATACTGTCAGCATAAAGGCATATCACAGAAATCAAAGCATTTACATTTGACTATTTAGAGTACAGGAGTTTAGACTCGCCCATTCACATTTAAGTGTTTCAACTTTTTTTAACTGAGGAACAGTAAATGGCAGCCAATCAGAACAGAGATGATTTACATATACTACATAGGACACAATAACAAAAACAGCCCTTTGCATTGTAAGACATGAAGAGAGGTTGAAAAATGTAGAAATTATATATGGATGGATCTCAGAGGGGGAAAACAAAATGCAGGATATGGACCTTTAAATAGACTTCTATATTTATATTTTTAGTGTTTTATGTTACATATGTTACATTTCTACATTGTAAAATAGAATTTTTTCTCACTTTTAGCTGCCAACACTCCTCCTCTTCTGCAGCAGGCTGCTCTCCCTCTGCTGACTAACACTGACTGCCAGCGTTACTGGGGATCCAACATCACAAATATCATGATCTGTGCTGGAGCTTCTGGGGTGTCCTCTTGCATGGTAACATAATCAATATCAGAAGAAAACTGCAACAAGTCTGGGGGATGGCGAGGTAATAATTTATTAAAAAACAAATAATGTTTTAACAAAGACATATTCTTTGTGATTTCATTCCCAGGGTGACTCTGGTGGCCCTCTGGTCTGTCAGAAATCTGGAGTATGGACCTTGGTTGGTATTGTCTCCTGGGGAAGCAGCACCTGCAGTACATCCACACCTGGAGTGTATGCTCGTGTCACCGAGCTTCGTGCATGGGTTGACCAGACCATCGCCTCTAACTAAGGCTCTTAGAAACACAGAGCCATAGTGACTGAAGCCAGTTATGAATAAAGATGAGATCATTTTAATGCATGTCTTAGTACTTTTGTCTTTTTCTTTCTTAATCAAGGCAGCAGACCTGATCATTTTATATTGGTCTTATTCTCAGACAAAATAAATGGATAACATTTTAAACAGGTTAGAAGTACAGCCCACATATTCTGTCTCTCAAGTAAGTAATTCCTTCAGTTCAGGGGAACTTCACATAATATATTCAGAGTGTTTTGATGAGAAACTTTGCATTATAGGGAATTTACTGACATTTCTTTACAATAGATATGGTACACACCAGGGGTGTCGTCTACATCCAAATATATGCATTTTAATTATTATCCAAAATTAAAACTGAAATTGCATGCTTTCTTTTTTTATATGTAATGTTGATTATTGTAAAATAAAAGGAATTTCTTTCCTTTGCTTTATTTTGCCCCAAAATAGCACTCATGTACCTACCTCTTCATCATAAATATATTAAAATGTTTTAGGCAAAAGTTACATCTATCATAAAACAATGCATTAGTCATCATATCTGTACTAAATTAATAGCTGAAAATCTGTGGCATTTCCTTTGTGTTGGCTAATTTGATGCTGTAAATTATTTACATTATTATTATTTATTACACAGCTAAATTACAGATAAAATGTACATTTCTTTAAGGTTTTATTAAATGCATTTATATATAATCATTAAACGGTTTGTTTTCAACTGACTGAAATGCCACGTAACAGAAGCGTGATTAAATCTTTGCTCTGTCTGAAACATGAAAGTAGATGTCTTGAACTCTTACTGCCTAAGTATGTGACTTAGACGGCATTAATATAAAGGCATTTGTAACAGACGTTTAAAACACAATCAGGAGACATAAGTACACTAAAAATATATAGTACTGCTGCTAGCTCTTAGTGTATGTCCAGAGTTTTAAAAAAGTAAACATTGTATTTGGAGACTATTTCCGGTGTTTTACCGCAAAGTGTGACCGTCGACATGCGTGACCGTGGGCGGCGCTATATGTCTGTTCACATGGTTCAAAATGGTTTATATCATGAATCTATTCCTACATGGCCATTTATTTGGGCTGTTTCTGCATTTCTACACACACACACACACACACACACACACACACACAGCCCAAATAAATGGTCATGCATGCAAATGTAGAAATAAATTCATTATATAAATTTAAGTATGTCCTTTTTCATGACAAAATGTATTTATTAATTTATTTATTTATTCATCTATACAATTACATGTATTTATTTATTTATACATACATTATACATACATACATACATACTTATATATATTTTTTGTACCCAGTAGTCGCTGAGCTTTGCAACCACTGTGAAAATAAGAAATAAAACCTCGTCTGGATAGTTTTACGTAATCTGCGTAGTGCGCACGCGCGTCTGAACACAAATTGTGAAAAAGCGCCTTTTATACATGTTTCGACGGTCACAGATTTCGGTGTAACACCTACCACAAAACACAGCATGGGCAGGCAATGTTTCTTACGTTTCAGACAATAAACGTAACGGTTGAGTTTTTTAACTTACTTCTTAATGTACTCTGTATAGGATTACGTTTGGAATAGTATATGTGAAGAGAACATTTAAATAAACGATTTTAATGTAAATTAGCCAAGCAGTTTCTCTGTATGTTAAAAAAAACTTACAGAATTACTCGTTTAAGAGCACAAATGATACGGGGACAGATAATAAAGTCAAGATCAACACCATTAGGATCAGTTATAAATAGTAAATATTGTAAAAAGACACACAAAACTACAGCTAGCTGACGTTAGTAGCATTCAGCTGAAAAATGTCGATTATTTATAATATAGCTTTAATAACAATGAACACAGAACCCGTGTCAAATACTGAGCTTTGTATGTTATTTTGAAGAAGGGTACTATCGGGTCATGACGTACCGGCGCCGTGGCTTAGTTGGTTAAAGCGCCTGTCTAGTAAACAGGAGATCCTGGGTTCGAATCCCAGCGGTGCCTTTTACTTCACTACATCACATACTACCTATTAAAAACCAAAACATTGAATTACGTAACATCACTGCTTACTGCTATTTCTATGGAAGCCCATTTCTGCCACCTAAAAAAATCCAGCAATTATTTTTTTCTTATTAAACTTCTATCTCATTATTTTGAGATACTAAGTCATTATGTTAAGATACTATGCTATTATTTTGAGATGCTATCTCATTATTTTGAGAAGTGTTTTTGCTTTTGGAAAAAAAGGATTCCAGAGGAGACCTGTGGCACACACGTGGATGTATACTGGAATTGTCAATACATTATGACAGCTACCCAGATTTCAGATGAATAAAGACTTAGAATCTAATGTATGGGTGATGGACAATAGTGATTTAATTTCATGTGATCTATTTTTAAGTAATTAATAATCTTTGAGTTTTATTACTACTAAAGTATGTAGCTTTTAACCAATATTCAAAATTACTTTGTCTTAAGTTAAACGATCTGCCGGTCTAGCACATCGCCTACTAGCCTGGATTCTGCTCCTGTTGCCTGATAAATCAGCATTTCGGATTTCGTGTGTTTGGCTCAGAGTTTGGGACTGGATATTACTGGGTATTGCTTCTGCATGTCTGTCAACTTGACCGAGGAGAAAGAACGCTGGCTGGTTAGCTACGCTTAGCAGTGGACTAACTTCAAACGGCGCCCGACAAAATGCTTAAGTACTCAATCTCTCAGCTGTTGGATTTGAATTGGCGGATTCCCCCACCTTGTCTCTCACTTATTAGACAGCTTGGACTTCAGCGTCGACCGCGGTATATCCACAGAAGCTCTCGTAAAAAGTTTGTTCACTTACATCATGGTGCAGCTACAATACCCTCCATCTGGTCTCCCGCTCCACATTTGGACTCACAAAGACGTCATCAGAACACCGATACACCTGGATTATCTGACAGCCATCCGCCCCTCCTCCCTCCGAGGATTTAATGGCGAAGTGGAAAACGTGGAGTGGATTACTCTGTATTACAGAGTTTACAGAGACATACAAAGCCAGAACTTTCGTTGGCTAATATGGAGTTATTTAATGTGCAATCCCTTACTAACAAATCTCTTCTCATGCATGATCATATTTTGGATAAAAGATTGGATTTTATGTGTCTGGTTGAAACTTGGCACAAATCAGGGGATTACTTTGTGGTAAATGAAGCATGTCCCCAGGGTTATAGCTATATAGAAAAAGCTCGCAGTTCTGGTCGTGGAGGTGGTTTGGCAGTCATCCATCGGACCGAACTGGAACTTTTATGGCGTCAAAACAAGTTCAGCTTAAGCGTAAACGTAAATGAAAAACTGTAAATGAAACTGCAAATTAAATTAAATTAAATTAAATCGTAAATTAAAACATAATCATAAACGCAAAATACTTATTGTAAATGTAATACTGACACTTTCGCTTTTCATTTTTATCTTTCACTTCACACCTTAGGTTTACCATTCAGAAATTAAGGTTACGTTTATTTTTTCCTGACCCTTTTTTGACGGGTGGGTGGGCTCAATACTCATTGGCTAGAGGGACAGGATATTACGACATCACTTGCACTTCACTGCTGGATAAAGTTTTACGACGCGAATTGAATCATGAGTTGTTTTGGTGAAAGGTGAAAACTGTTGTGCTTCACCACTTTTTTAAAGTAGTGTTTAATTGTTTGTTAAAAAAGAAATGTGCGTTTTATCGCGCTGTGCAGGGTTACTTACTAAAGGGTGAATTTACATCCACCGTGGGCAGCACCGGGTGTGTTAATCAACAGCGGGGTTGCCAGGTCCCCAAAAATCTGCAGCCCGATGTCTAACATAAAGCACCCTATGCAACCTAACACCAGTCTTAAAATCTAAAACATCCAATCAAACATATTATTATAATTAATATTTTAATTAGTAGTAGTATGAGTAATGTAAGAAGAACATATCTCCATAATTGCTT
>BRDA01000118.1:0-25679 GCA_036984385.1 Crenuchus spilurus | reverse complement strand
TGTATATATGTGTATATGTATATATATATGTGTATATGTATATATATATATATATGTGTATATGTATATATATATATATGTGTATATGTATATATATATATATATATATATATATATATGTGTGTATATGTATGTATATATGTATATATATATATGTGTGTGTGTGTGTAGAAGTTTTATTTTTTAAATTTCTGCATAGCAACAAACAATTTTCTTGTCTAGAATCATTTACAGTTGCAAACACAAATATGAATAAAACAAATAAAAATAAATAACATTTAATTACTTTGAATTTATTTTTTGTATCAAAAATGTAAAATATTAATAAATTAAAACATGCATTTATGTTGCAACCTTCAAGAACTTTTCCCTAACTTTATCATGCTTTTATTTTTCAGATTAAATAAACCCTGTATGAAGTCTAGTTAATCTTAAGGGCCTACTTGTCACCATCATAATAAACTAATAAACCTAGTGCTCTCATGGTCAACATTTAATTAATCTTAATTAATTTGCCCTACGTTAACTTTATCTTGTCTCAGGTCCTCTGCTAAATTCTGAATGTCTTTGGAGGAGATGCTGCAGCATCGAAGATGTGTTGTTGTGGTATACAAGGACAATGACTGCAAAACCATTGCAGTGCTAGTTGTGAGAGCTTTCTGCTCAGACAAAAATGCGTGAAAAAGAAAAGGATGTGGATTAACCCATAAAAGGCACACATTATAAAGACACCCATGCACCACAGCTTCACCTCACTCATGATTTAGCCGCTGTGCTTTTTAGTTCACCCTCCTTTTAACGTAAACCCTATCTAATTGATTGACACTCTTTCAGACATGATGTTAAAGTGGAGATTTACACCACAGAATTGGTGTCCACCCCACACTACAGGATACTGAATTGTAAAAATTTAACATGTTTAATATTTACGATTCAAAATCAGGGTGTCCCCGACTGAACTTGGGGAAGATCAGAGGGGTAAAGATTGGATTATAGACACCACATACTTCAGGATAATCTGGTAATCAGTTATGATCACCATGAAATCAGGAGAACTTTTACAGTTGTCGAGAGGAGCAAATCAGCCTCAAAATCGGCCCGATAATCCTGTAGTGTGAGCCATGCTTAAGAACTTGATTTCCAAATTAATTTACTTATAATAGAGATACTAGATTTCTGATTTTTACAAGCTGTAAGCCATGCTGATCAACTTGAAAACAAAAAGGCCACTTAATGTGTAATTTTAAAAATTACCTTTTTTCATTAGATTTTGAACAGAAATGAACTTTTTCATTCATGGATGTTGCTCTCGTCATCGTTCATCGTGCATTTGTTCTTGCATTTCAGGTCAGCAACACAGTCCAAAAAAGTTTGGATTGTAAAGCATGTACTGCTTTGTAATATTGCCATTCCTTCTCACATTATTTAAATCTCTCTGGCACAGAAGGTACCAAGCAATGAAGTGTTTTGTCTGGTATAAGTGGGCAACAGTACAGGGTTGTGCTCACATTTTTCACTTCAAAAACTATACGGGACAGACCAGTACCACCTTCGTCCATAGCCATGCCCTTGTAATGTGTGCAGTCTGTGGTTTTGCATTGATGTTGCAAGAAGAGAAGTCAACATCACTTATAGACATGGGCAGCATAAGGCTTTTTTTCCACAGTGAAGTTTTAAGTGACATTAATTTAAGTGAAATAATTCCTTGCCAATGTGATTGTATCAGCTATTGATGAAAAATGGTTCTTAATGCAGTGGCACCTGAGGGATACAACATCACTGGTGTTCAGCTTAGACTTGCACGCTAGTCCACGCCCTGATAAGGATTAAGCAGGTGGGATAATGGATGGATGGATGAGAATAATGTGCTGCAGATAAGCATTTGACAAATTGTCCTCAGGGTCATAAGGATATATACTGATGTCAGCAGTTCACTGGTGTAGTGTAACTACAGCGCTCTGAACTGTGCATTATTTTGTATGTCTGGATAAGGAACTCTCCGTGTTAGTATTTGTGGGGAAAATGTAATAGTAACTTTAGAAATCATCACATCACAACCTTGTGGTAAGTGAATTCTCAAAGCCACTACAGTTTCACCCCAAGTTCTACTGTGACCTCTGAATTACAATGCCATTAAGTCAAAATATGAATATTGCTACAAGGGCAATTCAAGCAGACTGACTGACATTTAGCTGCCTTTGAAACTTTTGTTTTACCACAAGCTACTAAACCAGCAAACCTCAATCATCAAGCATCTAAACGAAAGCATGTTACCCCAGCTGGCAAGATAATATAGGTTATAGGACCAGAGCATAAGTAGAAAACCACTGGCAATCACAAAGATACCAAAAAATGTTTTAGGAGTTTTTTTTTTTTTTACTTGTCATTGACTTTACAAAAAATATATAAAAAATATATTGAAGTAATCTGTTTTGTATTTTTAATAGACACAGATGACCTTCCAACTATTGATTCTGAGAGTGAACATGAGGAGGAGGAGAATTCTACCTTGAAGGAGCAAATTCCTGTAGTGAGTAAACGTTTTATCAGATTAGTCAATCTTTGATAACCTGATAACGTGCTCTGTCACGATTACTGTGCATTGTGGACCCTTCAGGACAGGCTTGTCAGTGTGGATGACTGCAGCATATATCACCATTAGAGGGCAGTGTTCACCCTTAAGGACAGTTTTTTCAGACTGCAACACAGAAGAGTCCTGGTAGAGTACTTATAGAGTTGATATGAGATCAGATTATTTTGTGATGATGGCTGATTTTAAATCAGTACTCTTACTCCTGAGGTACTTTGTGATTTGGCCTTTGGAACAGCCATCATTGTTGTACAGTGTCTGTTACTTAAATGATTTATGATTTCTCCTTAAAGACTTCAGTGAAATTTGATTATTTTAAACATTTCTAGTTTACAGAGGAAGAATACAGTTCTGGCCAAATTCCACATATAAAACTGAAAATTGTGTGTACAGTTAGCTGTAAAATCTTATTCTTATATTAAGTGTGTTTGTGTAGCAACTTACAAAGTATGCCTCTATATCTGTGGAAGTGTAAATGCACAGTGACACTTTCCACTGCAGGGTTAAAGGGTTCTGAGCGCACAGCAACTGTTCCACTGACATAACCACATGAACACAGTTCAGTTCAGAATACTTAGGCTTTATTTAGACAGGCTACTCATATTCAGTTTTCAGCAGTCTGAAGATTATTATAATTTTTTTTTTTCCAGTAAAATTCAAGTACTGCAGTTTTGAGTCCTTTTCTAATTGGGGCAGCCATGGACTGGTGTTTAGGGATCTGGTCTTGTGACCAGAATGTCCAAAAGGTTTGATCTCTGGGCAGGTCATGACTGAAGTGCTCTTGAGCAAGACACCTAACCTCGAACTGCTCCCCGGGTGCTGTGAATAGGGCTGCCCACCACTTCAGACACATGTTCTCACAGCCTAGTGTGTTCACTAGTGTGTTTCACTGCATGGATGTGTTAAATGCAGAGGTCAAATTTCATTGTGTGCAAATCACACTGACAAAAGTTTAATCTCTAAAAATCTAATTGGATTTCTGGATTTTTGCTTAATTCTAATTAAAAGATAAAATTTTGTGTGTTTTCTAGTAGTAGTTAAGTGAAATGCTGTTGTGAAATATTGCTTGATCGTTATGTTAAGTAGTTATAGTCATTAAGTTTGATAAGAAATTAGACGTCTTTACAAATTTTCAGCATGTCATTGTATAATTGTATAATTGTATAATCTGAGCATACAAGTCATATTTGGTCATGTCCGTCAACTTGATTTAAAAAATCTCTTAGGTCATGCAGCTTGAGTAAAGCCTTAAAACATTGTTTATTTACTGAATTTCATTTTAATTTCATGATTTTACTAAATGCTAGCAGTTTACATGTCCAAACAGTGACACACGACTGTACATGTTTTATTATGACTAAATGTTTTTTGTTTTTTTTGGGGACAAATGTAGTGGGTGGAAAAACGGTGTTGCAGTGACAGTCAGGCAGCATCTTGTCTTTGGGTGTCAGATGTGGTCTTGTGCTGAGATTTTTCTATGTGCTGTATTAGAGACAAGTAGGGTTGTTACAGTATCCTCAAAATACAGCCCTCAAAATGCATCCTGTATTAATTTACATATACAACATTTGGCAGACGGTCTTATCCAGAGCGACATACAACACCTACAATATTCATGGCAGCAGCTGTGGTCTGGTGGTTAGAAATCTGGTCTTGTGACTGAAAGGTTGCCGGTTTGATCCCCGACGACCATGACTGAAGTGCTTTTGAGCAAGTAACCTAACCCCAAACTGCTCCCCGGGCACCATGAACAGGGCTGATCTTTGCTTCAGGCACATGTTCTCACAGCCTAGTGTGTTCACTAGTGTGCGTGTTTCACTGCACAGATGAGTTACATGTGGAGGTCAAATTCAGTTTTGTGTAAATCACGCTGACAAAAAGTTTAATGTTGTTTGTTTTATTTAAAATGTCTGGAGTACAATCAACACAAACAAAACAAGTCTGCTAGTAAAGCACTGTAAATATCTAATGCCATTACTCAAAATGAATGTGTTGTTTAATAGTTTTTTTGGATGAATTTCCAGTCATATTAACTTTGGTTTCATCCATTGGCAACGTGACAGCATTGTTTACTTGCCAGTCATTGTTGATAAGTGCTCCATTGGCTTTGACTTCAACCCCTGTTGATATAAGGTGTTGTACTTGGTTAGTAATTTCAAACTCCATTTTCTTTACTAAGTTTTGGTTCCAACCCTCAGATCTAAAAAGCCAAAATCTATCTAGTTGTTCCTGAACACTCTCAGGTGAGATAATTGTCTTTCAGAGAAAAATGGAATAATTATATTTAAAAAGATGAATGATGTCCACCGCTGTTGTGAAGTTTACCCTATTTTACATTTTTTCTTCTGTATGAATTGGTAATTAATTATGTCTTAAATAGGGTTTACTGTGTGTAAAATGTAGTGTTTTATGCATACATTTGAGTATCAGCACGTCCTACCAACCCACAGACTATGAAATAAAACAACACAGTCAGGTATTGTAGGTGATGTATGTCTGAAAACTTTCAATTTGATGTTCAGAATTAGAGACTCCTTATAATTAACTCCACCCTCCAGCCAAATATCTCCACATACAGCTAGAGAATTATACTATGTCATTTTGATTTGTTAAGGGAGGGAAAGAATCTTCTGCAATTTTCTGGGATTAATACCAACTCTGTGTATTTCTGCTGTGTTGGGTTCTTATTCAGTTTTCCCATTCCACATTAAATGGTGCAGCCGTTACGTTCAGGTACCTACCATATGACAGTGCTTTTGGTGAAATCTTTGTACTGAAGATGGGAATGTAAACTGGTCATTATGAATATTGTTTAAAAAGAGTAAGTGTGGGTGCTGAGGAGCTAAATCAGTGAGCTTTGTTAATGTGTTAAATTATTTACTCTCTTCACCTGCTTTCACTGTTAGGCCGGTACACAGGTACACTCTTGCCTGTAAGCATCACACATCAAAGTATAATGGAACAAACCAGTATAGAAGTTGATGAAATGGAAAACAAGACTATTTTTAAAATGCTGTTAAAATAACTTGGGTGGGCGATGGAACCTCTGATTATGACGAGGCTCTACTATTGTCTTGATATTGATGACCATTTCAGGGGTTGCAGTAGAGTGGTCTAAAGGGATGCACTTACAGCAAACATGTTATTCTGCTAAAAACTTATAATATCATACTAGTAAATTAGAGAATAAAATAAAAGCAAATCATTGCTTTCTTGGTGGCCCTGTGTCACTTTCTAAAGCCTGGCACTTATAGATCATTCAAACTGGCAAGTTAATATGCTTATCTGCAGCCAGCCCACCTTCTTCATAAGGTAGCTAGATCATCCTGTTCTTGCATGGCTAGGAAATGCCTCGTTACTACAAGTCTGCTCAACAGTACATTAAAAAAAAGCTTTCAGAGAAGAGAGATTTGATAGAGTGTAAAGTTTGTGTGTTCCTCCATTCAGCTTTACTCACTGCAGGGTGAACACATTTTTGACTTGAAGCCAGGAACATGGTGTTCTAGAGAGAGAGGGGATAGAGGGTGGGATCAACCAAGAGAAGGGGGAGTGTAGAGAGAAGGAAGAATCGGAAGAAACAGACCCAAGAGGAGAGCAAGAGAGAGCGTGAGCATGTGCAGTGTGACGTATGTTGGCAGGCAGCCCTGTGGGGTGAAGTTGAGTCAAATAAAAAAGAGCACGTAGGCTGACAGGGTCGGCTGGAATGCTGATCATGCCTCCACATGACACGGTGGCAGGCAGTGCAATGGATTTTTCCACAAGAAACCGGTTCTTTTAATGCATCAGGTGTGTTATCTATGACAGTGCAGTGTTCGGTTCATGTTCATTATAGATATACATAACATGTACCTTACTAGTACTCAAACACATACTCGCACACACAACACATTCTTTGCTCTCCATTTAATGACCTGTTACTTCCTAAGTCATATATCCTGTGAAGGCTCAAAGCACATATATTTGTCATGTTTACAGGGGCGTAGCACCAAATTCTGGGCCCTATGCACAAGCAATGCCCAGGGCCAGACTCCTCAAGGGCCCTCTCCACACTTGGGGCCCTGCCCCCCCCCCCCCCCCCACTATGACGCCCCTGCGTGTTTATGCTACCTGTGGAATGTCATCTGCCTCATAATTATTCCCATTTTTGTTGTCCGATATTGTGCTGTTATTTGGTATTGAGGGAACAGTTATGCAGATTTCCATGTGGATTTTTATTTACAACCCCAAAACAGATATTTGTGGCAGTATGGAAAATGAATGAAAAATGTTTCTTACATTTATTTAGACTTTTATTTAATTGCAGACAGAATGTAAATTAATTTAATTCACTCCTGCATTTCATGCATGGAGAACATTCCAAAAATGTTGGGATTGGGGCAGTTTATGGATAGTAATGTGGTTTGGTGCAAAATCAGTATTCAGAGATGGCTGAGTCTTTGAGACGCAAAGATGGTCAAATATCTCCACGTTGCTAACAAATGTGTGACAAAATTATTGAAATGTTTACAAAAAATGTTTGCCACAGAAAGGTTGGAAGGGATTTGCATATTTCTCCCTCTACAGGCCATAACATCAGGAATCTGTAAGAATTTCAGTGTGTAACATGCAAGAGCGCAGTACCTAAACTAAACACCTGTGACCGCCAAACCCTCAGGCAGCACTGCATAAAGAACGTTGTTCATCAGTAGCTGACACAACCACATTATTTATAACTCAATAATGCAGAGTTACATTTAGAAATGCCACATAAAACGTAACTGCAGAAAAGAAGCCTTATGTTAACCATGTCCAGAAGTGGCATCAACTTCTCTGTGCTTGGAGGCATCTGAGATGGACCATCACACAGTGGAAACATGTACTGTGGTCAGATGAATCAATATTCCAGATATTTTTTTTTTTAGCCAGAGTGTATTGCAGGCCTGAAATGCAGGAATGGATGTATATCCACTGCCTGAGGAAGACCAGGATACTCCATGCACCCAAGCCAAGGTCTGTTCTCACAGCTGCCGAGTGGCAGGAGGTACAGAAGCATAAAGTCCAGAACCAGCCGGTTCCGAGACAGCTTCTTTCCCCAGGCCAACAGCATACTGAGGAGTTCCTTATGGACAATCCAAACTACATCCACACTCCCAACATAACATATCTATACCTGCATATACAGACTATCAGTTGTACATCTTTCCATCCTGTATAATCAGTATACCTGTAAATGTGTACTCATTTTCTAATTTAGTGCCAAGTTAATAAATGCCTCTTGAGTTGCCAGAATGTAACGTATGTTTTAAAAACAGAAACCTCAGGCAGAGAAGAGGACCAGTGGTTGAAACTGAAGAGAGAGAATATTGTCTGTAGGGATATGGATTTGCAGTCCAGTAACAGAATAATCAGAATCAATGTGTTGTGTTAATTTTTGCCATATGGAACCCATTTAGGACACTGATGATGGCAAGATCAGATGTTTGGGATGCTTCTCTTTATCAAGCAGTGAGAGTGTAACAAACAATAGACCAGAAAGACAAGAATACAGAGTGTAGTAAACCACATGTAGACATGTAAACTTTAAAATAATGAGAATAGCTAGGTCTGGCACTAATGTTTTGTGGGGGAATAACCTGTTCTGATGTGCAACACATATGCAGATATTTTGTAACTGCATACAAATGCATATTTTCATATTTGCTAGTTTCAGTGTTCAGAAGTTAAGCGTATGAATTAGCTTCTCCAGAAAAAAGAAACATGGAAAATTAAAACTTAGATAAACATGGTTACCTACTTGCTTATACATTTCCATTTAGTCTTGCAAGGGAAATTTGGTCATTTTTCTGCCTAACAATGCTTAATTTGGGAGCAGCGTTGCCTGTGACAAGGTGTGGTTTTTAAGTTAAATGAGAGACTGTGACACCTGTATGTAGCATGTAGTTCCTCGGCAACTCAGTTTTTGACCTGCTCAGGTCCATGATGAGACAAATCTCCCAGTTTGTACAATTAAATTTATGATTAACTGACCAAAATCAGAAACCTGCTGACACTGTAGAACTGAAAAGTCCTGCATCCCAATGTCTGTGAGGTAAGTGATGACTTTCATGGCAGTGGGCTCTGTGTAGTTTTGTATGAACAAATACAGCAAGTGGTTTAATGTTTGTGTCAGTTTTAGTTCTCGATTCCTTAATTTCCCTAAAATAAATATGCTCTATTTTACCAATGTGCTTCACATTTTTCTGTTTGTTTATGGTGCAATTTTAACGTAGCCTGTCAATCTAATCAGACAGTTCTGGTGTGGTTTTATGGGGGTTTTGAGCTTAATTCACACTCCAGAAAAGTACTAGTTTGATATTTTGTCAGAATTCAGGCGAATATCTTCTGTTCATTAGATTTCTTTGTGCTGTTTTGCTGAAAGAATGTCTGTCTGATGTCAGGTACTGGCTGATATCTCAGACTATTCTGATGATGATGATGATGATGATGAGGGAGGTCTGGAGGAGAACAGAACACTGGACATCTCTGCTTTGGATCCACCAAAGAAGTCTGCCAGTGAGTGGATTCGCTCTGCACAAGCACTTCTCAAGACACCTCAGAAACAAACGGGCAGGACCATGAAGACACCTGAGGACTCTGGCAAAAAAAGGCACAGGTTTGAATGGTATGAACTGGTATGATCTTCTGAAATACATTTCCCTTAACACTGAGGAATTGATTTTGTTGCTGGCTATAAATCATAACCTAAAATGTTTTCTTTTGATCTTAAGTTTACTGTTACCATTACATATATGTGTAGTGTTTGACCATACTGGGCCTAATTTAAATGCTAACAGTGCTCCATAGCATCATCAGCAAGAAGCATCATCAGTAATACGACAGAATGTGTGTCACCCCTTCAGATAGTTACAGAGAGGCCTCACTGAATTATGCACAAGTTTCCTTTCACTGCTGTCACATCGTACTCTCCCACTCGTACAACTGCTGTTTGCATTATAGGACAGTCTGATTTTGTGGTTTCACTGCTTGAAAGTGTACAAATGAGCCTGTTGGCAGGTTGTATGGTGGGTGTTCCCTCATGGTGGAGCTGTGCCTCTGTTTTAGCGGTTAGAGCCAGTTATCCTTTCAGTAGAGAAATGTATACAGTCATGGGAAAAACAAAGTACTCCTTCTTTGGTGGCTTATTGGTTGTACTTATCGGAACATAATAATAAAAAAAACATCTGGTCCTTAGCAAGTCTTAAAATACATCCTTGGATGAACAACACATGACATCACTATTTGTTTACCAAAAACAATTTTTTAACAAAATACAGAATCAGTGAGAGAAAAAATAAGTACATCTTTACTGTTTACGTAGGAATTAAGAGGGTAAGTAGCAGCCAGGTGCTGCTAAACAAATGCTGTTGATTAACTGATCATCAGCAAATATGACCACCTCTATAAAAGCCAAAGTTTTAGCAGTTTACTGGTCTGGAGTATTCAGGAAAGTTGCCACAATGCCATGGATTCAGGTGTCTGCAATGATCTTAGAGAAGTTGCCCATCATTTTGGGAAGGGTTATAAGAGAATTTCCAAGTAATTTGAAGTCCACAATGTGAACACAAGGCAGCAGAGATTTGTGTGTTTGCAGTTTGGTGTGTAAGTGATTAAATTAAAAGCTGATAATGATATTTTTTTGTAATTTTACCACCACAGAGAATTTGAAAAGGAGTAATCAAGATATGATTGAGGTGTTTACTTTCAGCTTTAATTCAAGGGGTGTAATAAAATTATGGCATTAGCCATTTAGGAATTAGACATTTTTACATAGTCCCTCAATTTTCACAAACTCGTAAGTAAATGGACAATCAACTGATAAGCAGTTTCATGGACAGGTGTGGCCTGTTTCTTGTAGCTTGATTTTCAGTGTTGATCATACAACATAGCATATAATTCCTCTCTTCAGAAAACGGAGACATTCAAGCTTTGCTTGCACATCGCCTTAAATTACTCTTCACTTCTTGTTGGGACCAGTTCAAAAGTAATCATTTGTAAAATATTTCAGCTCTTATTGCAGCTTTGTGTATGTCTTAATGAGTATGGTCTTTAAAGTATGTCAACATTTGCACTTTTTTCCTGATGCCATCTCACTAGTTTACTATCATGGTAAGCTAATGCTGACCACATAATCATAAATCAATCACTACATTTAGGCTACCTCTTCTTTACACTCATTCATCTGGTTACACAGTCAAATATTCCTGTATTTATCTTTTTTATTTTCAGTGTAGTGTTTTTCCAGTGAAAAAACAATCATGTAGAGGAAAATACTGACACTACCTGGTGTCTCATATATGTTCCATTGCAAAAATACAAGAATAATATTAAATTGAAATTTTCATGAATAATGAATTGTGTTTCAGAAATTACAGAAAGTACACAATTGAAATTGATTGTGTCATTTTTGGACTATTTATTTACTTACTTTTCCTCATAAAAAAAGGACTCTGACGTCTGGCCAGCTGCCACACAAATAGCAAAGTCAGTCACCTGACCTCAACCCAGTTTAGCATGTTTTTCACTTTCTGAAGACCACACTAGATGCACAAATACCCACAAACAAGCAGCAAGTGAAGTGCTGCAATAAAGGTTTGGCAAGCATCTCAAGGGCGAAAACTCAGCATTTGGTGATGTCCATGTGTTCCAAACTTAAGGCAGCCACCAGCTGCAAGAATTTGCATTTGAATATCACAAATAATCCTTATTTTTAATTGTTATAGTTCTTTTGAGTTCTTTTAAGCCTTTGAAAGTGGAGGGACTATTAAAAAAAAAAAAAAAAAAAAAAAAAAAAAGACAAAATCTGAGAAGTCTTTTTGTTAAGCCCATTGAATTAATGCTGAAAGTCTACACCTCAATCACATTTTGCTTCATTTGAAACAGGCTGTAGTGTTAACAGACTCAAAATTACATCACAATGATAGGTACATTAACGCAGTCATGTTTAGTATTTAGTTTATATCCCTTGCATGCAGTGACTACTTGAAGTCTGTGATTCATAGACATCACCAGGTGCTCAGTATCATTTCTGTTGATTATTTGCAAAACCTCTAATGCAACCATCTTTAAGATTAAGATCAACCAATTTAGCCAATGTGATTTTTCACACAACGGAATTTGACCTCCGCATTTAACCCATTCGTGCAGTGAAACACACACACACACTAGTGAACACACTAGGCTGTGAGAATTTGTGCCCAAAGCAGTGGCGCCCGGGGAGCAGTTAGGGGGTTAGGTGCCTTGCTCAAGGGCACTTCAGTCATGTCCTGTCTGGGGATCGAACCAGTGACCTTCTGGTCACAAGACCAGATCCTTACTTACCACTAGGCCATGGCTGCCCCCTAGCTCTTGCTTGTTTCGATGCTCAGTTGGATTAAATTTTGCTTTGTGGCATGATCATTCAAGAATTTTCTGTTTTGTTTGTGTTGCCCTAGCAGTATTTTTGTGATCATTATCTTGCTGGAGAAAGAAGTGCTTCCCAATGAGTTTGGAGGCATTTGCTGGAACTTGAGAAGAAAATATATTTTTACAGAATTTTGCTTTTAAGTGTTTTTTGTAATCTAGCCATTCTGTTTTACAGCTAGTGGTTTTCATCTTTCATTGTAACATATTTATGACGTGGAATGTGTGTGGGCAAGTGGACACACATAATGTGACACATTCAAAACAGACCAGACAAATGCAGACTGTTTACAATTTGCCAAAGAAAATGTGACATTGCCTGGAGAAAAAATGTAATGAACATAATATATGTAGAAGAAAAGGTGAATGTGAAAAGGGCCAAACAAGGTGAATATGTGTCTGTTATGTTCAGAGTTTGATGTTCATATTACATAATTGTATGCATATTTGTCCAATGATTTATAGAGTTGTGTAATGATGCATTATGATATGTGAGAGTTGAGCCACAGTGTTTGTTCAGGGTTCAAGTGCAATGTGGCCACTACATTTAAAGAGTATCATGTCTAGTTGTGCCTTTTTGAATGTTTTTGAGTTCCCTGTGAGAGGCAAGTGGCTGGAAGAGGAGATTTGAGGGTTCAGCTATAGCTTTACAAGCATGTTTTGTGATCCTGCTGTTGTTTAATGTCTTAGCTTGCTCTTATGAGGCAAAAGATTCAGACCAGATTGTTTGTTGATAAAGCGAGGATGGACTTGATGATTGCTTTGTAGAACTACATCATCATGGCCTGTTGCACATTGAGTTTCTTCAGTTGCTGCAGAAAGATCAGTCTGTGCTGTGCTTTCATGATGATGGAGAAACCATTTGTGTTTGTGTCTGAATGCTCCATCATTTTAGAGGTGCAGGGTGTAGAGATTCTTCAGTCCCTATAGTGTTAGCATACAGACTCTTGACAGAGATAGCCTGGTACAGACAGCAGAGATAGTTTAACCTAATTAGACACTGGTGTTAATTGTAAAAAGCTCTGGAATTGTAGAATATGGCCCTGGATTATCATATAGATTTAGCGTGAAGTGCAGGACCAGATTGACCACATCACCAGAGCGTCCAGCGAGAGTTCTTTGATGACCTGGTGGGTTAGAACCAGTTTCTGAAAGACTTTCACAACTTCAGAGATCAGGTTTTTCCTCTAATGTCCATGTTTTGGGGGAAAGCAATGATTTAATGTGACTAGTGAGACTAGGTCACTCTAGGGAGGTGGGCATGGGATCAGGAATGGAGAACCAGGAGGCAGGAGAATGTCTTTTATATTTTCAGATCTGCAGTAGAGCTTGTTCTGGTCATTAAGGTGTTGGTAGTCATTCTGATGCTGGGGAGTTTTTCTCCTTTCCAAATACGGCCTGCATCATAAGCAACGATATGGCTTTTCAGTTTGCATGTATTTTTTTCTTTGCTACTTTGATACAGCCTTTTTTATCTCTTTGTAGAGAATTGTCTACTCTCTGGAATGGTGCTTCCTATTCTCTGTGAATCTGTCCAGCTGAAAACCGTGTTTATTTAATGCTCTGTTTCCACCTTCTTTTGTTGGAATGTTACAGTCTTTAGATGAGCTGACATATTGTCACAGCATCAGTACATTCCTCAGGTCTTGTTGTTTTCCATGTCTTTACTGCCATGACAGTAGTCTTGTTGGTTTAGAATTTTTGCCTGTGTGATGAGGTGAACGCTGTAAATACGGAAAAAAAAGTCATTAAAATGGCACAGAGCTGTTTACTTTATCTAATTCAAAATGTTGTAGTAATAATTTAATTAACACACCAATCTCCCTTACCTCATTTTCCACTAGGAGATAAGACAGATAGTCAAGCTCAGCAACAGAACCAGTTCAAATCTCAATTTCTGATGTGATATTGCAACTATGTTGTTTTATGTTACTCACCGTGGATCTACTATGACATTACACAGTAATATTTATTCACTTATTTCCCAGTTTATTAGCACAATGTAAAGTTTACTAAATGTCAGGTATGAGATTGAGAGTTGACTCATCTTCACAGAACTCACTGACACTCACGCAGAACCAAAACAAGAACGGAGAAGGGTTTTTGTAGCTGTGACCATGCTGTAGCCAAATCATATCAATTAAACAGAATATTTAGGCCTCAAATGTATGCTGCCATCACATGAAATGTATGCAGTGGTCACAAAAGGCTTTAAAAAGTAGAGACATCATCTCTAGTTGTATAAAAGTACCTGACTGTGTATTTGTTTGTGAGCAGTGAAATTTGTCATGGAGTGACAACCTGTTTCTTACTCAGTGTGCATGTCACATGCTGCATGGAAGCCAGATATAGAGATGCCCTGCAGTCTATATCATATGTTTACATTGCTTAGAGGATTAGATGTAAACTTGTGTTTTATGTCTTCATAGTGGGGGACTTGCTGAGAGACTGAACAGACTTCAGTGCAGACAGAGGTCAGCTGTAAGTTTCTGGAGGCATCAATCTGTGTCCAAAGCAGCAGGTAAGATGAAGATGTTTTTGTAACTAAATTGCTGATGTGATCATTGCTGTATATATGCTGTAAAGGCTGAAATATACATTGCTCATGAAAATAAGGGAAAACAATCATCACAGCATAACATCAAGTCATTTAAATGTCAAGGATATCAGTCTGTTCAGTTATGAAGCATAGCACAGTCTCAAGGGCATGGAAGAGAAACCAGGACGCAGGCTTTTACATGATGAGAGATGGACAGGGAAGTAGAACGGCACCAACCCAGCAGCATGACCAGTATCTGTTCATTTTTGTTTGGAGGAAAAGGAGGAGCTCTACAAAATGACCTCCAGCAGACTACTGGTGTGTGTTGGAAATAGACGTCATGAAGGCCTGGTGTGCTCTAGTGGGACCTGTGCTCACAGACCAGCACCGTGCAGCTTTATACCAAATAATACCATTGGCATTGTGTTCTCTCCAGGTTCACAATCAGCATTTTTGATAGACACAAGAGTCTTTAGATGCTGTGTTGAACGTTATGCTGTCTGCGACATCATCTAGCATGACAGGGTTGCAGGTCAGTGATGATCTGAGGAGACTTATCCTTGGAGAGTCTCACAAACGATTTCGTTAATAGGCAAGTCATTTAAGAACAAATTCTTATTTACAATGGCAGCCTGGCAAGCAGCAAGCACCACTTTATGATGGGTCAAATACTTCGGAAGCCGTTGTCAGAAATTATGGTGGTGGAGGAACACTGCGTTCTTCCTAGTGAAGGACCGTGCCTGGCCTCATGTGTGAGTGTGTAGGCAGTTCCTAAAGGAGGAAGGCATTGAAGCCATCCTCTCCAGACCTCAGAGATCAGTTCATCCAACGATACCATGTAGTGCCACAGACTATCCAGGAGCTCGATGATGCCATGATTGAGATCTGAGTGGAGATCCCACGGGACACCATCCACTGTCTCATCAGGAGCATAGCCAGACATTGTTGGATGTGCACACATGTAATTAGGGGCCATACACACTACTGAGTGACATTGAGTTAGCGTGATTAAATTCCAGTTGGATCAGCATGTGGTTTTAGTTTTTTTACTTAGATTTTTGAAGTTATTTTGAATCAATTTTGGTTTCCATTGACCATTGTTACGTCATTATGTCCTCAAGGAATTACACACAATTTTCACACAAATTATATCTGTAGATATTCAACCTGAATCTTTTGTTCATTGAGAGCAGGTTTTTTATTTTAAGCGTTCCCTGTGAGAACATGTAAGAACTACTCATACATAAGATATCTCATTAGAATCTTCTCATCACTTTCAACTGGCTGACAACCAGTTTATATTTAGAAAAAGATATGTATAGTATTATTTATAGAATTTATAGTAAGTAGTAGTTTATTCAGGAAAACCCTAGCTGTGTCTGAAATGGTCCCCTATTCACTATTCCTTACATTAGAAAGTCGTCATCACTATCCATCACTGTTATGAGGTACATAATTCACACATGTAGTAAACAACTTTGGACACTACATTACTTTGTAACAGCAGATTCTGTTACATAAACAATCTAAGTGATGCTATACCAGTGGTAACTGCTGGTTTTGATAACTGGTAAGATGGTTACCATGCTGTTTCACATAAAACTAATGAAAAGGATAACTTTTATTTAAAATGTATCTTTCTCGGGATGGATGTTGGGTTTCTGTATTTTGAACGTTGTGGCCACACCAGCACTGTCTTCATGTGAAACATAAATAACTGTGCCTCAGACTACTATCCTTGCACAGTATAATCATCCTCAGAGATTTTGCATTACATTACTTGTGTGCTGCTTATTTTGGTGCATTTTGGATTTGTTAAAGTGTACTGGATATTCTTTTTTTATTGTTATTTTTATGCACGACTGCAGTATCTCAGAATGTCAAATTAGTGAAATATGTGGTGAATTGAGCAGAATTTTGAATACAGTGTAAGTACTGGTCATACCATTTCGCCAAATCTAACCAGAGTGCAATTACTGCAGTTGCTGTGCAATAGCTGCCTCTATTCAGACATATGTGATGTTCACTTGCAGAGCAACTGCAGTAATTGCAATTAGCACAAAGGCAATGTCCAATGAAATCTTGTTAAGGTACTGTTATATCAGTTACTCAAAGGATAGGCTGCACAGCAGATCCTTCGCTGGGCTTTAGGTGATTGCTGGGGATAAAGTTGCCATGCTCCTGTAAGCAAGGCACCAGATATAATTGAGTGCATGATCCGTCCACACTTATTAATACCCTGCGAGCAATTTACCATTATTAAAATGAAGACTAGTATGGTGTATTCTCATGATATGGACAAAAACAGTAAACTGTAAGCATCCCTGCTTACAAGATAAACTTGATCAGCTGAAATATAAACTCAACAAAACAGCATTTTTGAAACGCTGCAAGCAAATTATTAAAATTTAGCACAAATGCAGACACAATTACTTGTGCAAATACGAGTTTACACTCAAGTGTTTTTGCTGCAGATAAAGGGCTGTGCCTCAATTTGAGTAGGTTATAACTAGGGCTGCGAATTTTTGGGAATCGAGCGAAACGATCCAGAATCGATTCTTGGGGTCAGGAATCGATTTTTTTCCGATTCTTTCAAATACGAACGAAATACGTTACTTTACCGTTGCAATCTCTGCAAATCGCAAGAGTGACGTCAAGCCCTTTCTTACCCGGCCGGGTTGACAGTAAAATCCAAAGTGTTTCCAAATAGTTGCTTTCAAAGACCGCGGCTCGGCTTGCATAGCCGACGCTGCTTCCTTGTTTTGCCTAGCACTACGGTGGCTGAAAAGGCACATCCGCACCAGCAAAAAAATCGATTTTTTGAAAACGAGAATCGATTCTGAATCGTTCAGTGTTAGAAACGCGATTCGAGCTCGAAGCTATTTTTTTCCTGCACCCCTAGTTATAACTTCACAATAGTGAAAAGTTTCTCTCACTTATTTTCTCTCTTTTGTATCTCTCTCTTACACAGAACTGATGGTACCCATCAGCTCATAAAATACACCCCATGTGCCAGTAGAGCCATAAAAAAATGGGTCAAACGGGTCAAAAAGGCTTGTATTTTTATGGACACAACACAAGCATCCTGTTCAACTGGTGTGAACAGAAACACTGATTAAAATGCTTATTTACTCCATCAGACCATTTGTTCAATACTAGAGTGGGGGAGGTAGTGATTAGCTCCTGTGCTAAAACATGAGAAGCTCTGGAAAAACAACTGTGATGTATTATTAGATCATCACAGTGCCAGCAAGATGCTCTGATAGAATCACAGGTCTGCATGCAAACCAAGCTGTGTCACCACAAGATGAGAAAGGTAGACATCCATTTGAAGTGTTTGTATTATTGGCTGCTTCACACTTCGTGTCACAGCTTGACTTTGGTATGTCAGGCTGTGTGTAGACAAACCAGAAGTGTCTATTGTGCTTTGTGTCATTGCTGGCTGTTTGTAAGACTAACACAGAACAGTATATAAATCACAAAGTTACAAAGGAATCAGATACCATCATGTGTGATTGCTTCAGCAGATCATGTGCTGTTTGTGACATCCCCCTCACATTCGTCATGTGGGACTTAACATGCCTGAGCATGTAGCAAGAAAGGTCTTGTTTTTAGAAAACACAATATTCTACAATTAACAAATTATATCTATTACTGAATGAAGTTGATCTGAGAATGTAGCGAGCCAGTGAGGTTATTGTCCTTAAGAGAAGATTAATTGAAAAGTGGACATGTATTAATATGCAGTGGAACCTTGGTTATTGTACAATTTAGTTATCGTCAACTTTTTTGGGGGAAATTGTCTGTTATCGCTCATCCACTCGATTTTTGTCAGTGTGACCAAGTGACTCGCCACTAAGTTAGTGAAAACAAATCATCCACCAACTTATTTTGTTTTTTTCTGGCTACTCAAATAACGCTCAAAATAAATTAAAACACGTCACCCTGAAGCGAGAGTGCGCAGCGATTCCGTTTGAAAATGGGTGTGAAAACAAATAGCTGCCGTGAACAGGTGTACAAAACAAAGGCTGCCAGTTGAACCACACCAGCACTCTCTAAAACAGAGTGTAAACCTGTAAGAGTGATGTTAAATGTTCATTTATCCACTTCATTAGTCTTTTGTATTTATTTCTCATTGTGTTCTGTGTGTAAAACTATAGTTATTCTATATAAAATGTATTTTTGTTCATATTTTGGAGTGTCTGGAACAGAATAATTGGATTTACTGATTAACAGATTTAATTGGATTGGAAATATTGCTTAAATTATCGTTCGTTTCGGTTATCATGAGGTACTTTAGAACAGATTAATGAAAACCGAGGTTCCACTGTAATAATTTTCTTACAAAGACAAGGTAATTTATGATGACTTTTCAGGCAAGAATGCTTTCAGAAGTACTGTTAAGGTCAAAATTATTAGCCCCCCTATGGAATTTAAAGCTTTTTGAAAAAATTCTCAAAGTCTTTTTATTAGACCTTTTAAGAACTGACTTTTTTATTGAGCCATAGCACAAAGCACTGCTGTGCTTTAACTTTGTATTGATGTTAGCTTGTTGTATCAAGTCACAACTGAGGATCTCTGAGCTGTCACTTGAGAAAGTATCATGCCGAAAACAAATCAGTTTACAATTGAGAAAAATAATTATTGATGCTTACAAAGCAGGTGAAGGATATACAGTTATCACAGCATTTCTAAGTCTCAAGAACTTTAGTGAGAAGTATTATCAAGAAATTCAAAGAGAGCCACGCAATACAGGACTGATCATCTCATCAAGGTGGAAGGAATCATGAAGAAAGAAGGATATGTGAACATTTTGCAAGAAAAGTCTTAAGTCACCAGCAAAACACGGCCTGGGTCATCACTTTCTCTTCCAACATGACAACAACTCAAAACATGTAGTACATCACTCCTGGTGAAGAGCAAGAAGACCAGAATGAACGTTATTGATTGGCCTGCACAACGCCCTGACTTGAATCTCATTGAAAATCTCTAAGGTGAACAGAACAAGAAGGTTCATGCCAGAAGGCCATCAAATCTGGAGGAACTTGAGAAATTTGCCAAAGAAGAATGTGCTGGGCTTGCTCAGGAGTTGTCAGAGACTTATTGAAAACTATAGCAAACAACTGCAGGCTGTTATCCAGCAAAAAAGACACACAACAGACTATTAGCATCAGGGGGGCTAATAATTTTGACCATGGTAGTTTTTGTGTTTTGTGAAATTTAATTTCTGTGGGCAAAGTCAAATGATCTAACCATTCAAAATAAATCGGAATTTGAAAATGCTGTAGTAAGAGTAACAGCACTTGGGGGAAACATTTAAAACAACACATTCTTCATGGGGGGGGGGGGCTAATAATTTTGACCGTAACTGTATATTAAATATCCTAATTACAAAAAAGGCCCGGGATTGTAATTTAGACCATGATCCTACACATAGTGACTATTTTGATTGTCTTTGATGATGGTGTTTTTTCTTATTCTTCATTGGCAGTAGGATATGTAGCCTCTGTCAGTGTGTGGTTCCTTATTGGTAACTGCACTCAACAGGCTTAGCCTTTAGTGGTGACAGGAAATAGCACACACAGGCATGTATACGTGCACTTGTCTTTCATTTTCATTTTCCATGGTATAACGATTTTCTGTGTTCTTGTATTCAGCTGGCCTTTTGAGGGCTTTGAGTGTGTATATGAGGGCTGGGTGTCGATGTTAACTTTCTACTGGCAGTTGATGGTGGAAAGTGAAGAAAAGGTCCTAAATGCATAAGTGGAAATGAGAGGTACTGTAGAGTTCGAGCATAAACATATAACAGGTACTGGTGCCCCAAAACTGGAAAACCACTACATTGGGTGAGGTGGGTGTCAAGAACATTATGCAACGTGAATTCCATTTGATAAAATTGCTTTACTGAAATATTCCACGAAAAGGCTAATATGACATAAGCTAGATTGGACATACACATGTTATCTGTGTTATCTATGCTATGAATACTTCTTTAAGTATCAGGTTTTGGAATTCCATTTTGTAAAACCTTTACTGTAACCAGTGTGTGACAACAGTGGATTTTGTCTGGTCTGTGTATCAGCAAACCATTTAAAGAGCATTGTTTTTCTCATGTCACTGAAAGAGAGTCTGTGTAAGTGCAGGCTCTTAACTTTTAAACTGCAAGGTCTTAATAAAACCTGTTATTCATAAGAAGGCAAGTAATTTAGCAAAAAAAATAATGTTAAACATCTTTTATGCTCAGTCTATGACATTAATGCCACTTGTAGTGTTGGAGCACAGATCCAGGTTATCGAGGTTTCGTAGCTTTTTCATACTGTGTGCTTAACAAACACATCTACACATTAGGGTACCTTTATTCTTATTGCATTCATAGTGTTACTGCAGTAGTGAAGAGCTTATGACCTCATTATCATACCACCACATCAAATATAAGTTAAGAGCGACACATTTGGAAGATGTTTTGCAGAAAACCCAAGAAAATAGGCAATTTATTTGCAACTCCAAGTCTGAAAAGTTGGGACAGTACAGAACATGCAAAACGCAAAAACAAATAAAAAAGCTTAAAAAAAGATATTTAATGTTCTGTCTGGTCAACTACATTCTGTTTGCTTATACATCAATTTCTGCATTTCAGGCCAGCAACACATTCAGAAAGGTTGGGACCAATGTTCCCTCTAATTTTTCATGTGTCTGAGCAAGCACATAAACTCTCTGAGCGGTGCCTTGAACCACTGTGAGCAACATCGCGCACTCAAATCAAATCAAATTTATTTATAAAACACTTTTTACAACTGACGTCACAAAGCAGCTTTACAGGGTTAGTAATAACAAACCCCAAAGCACTGTGGTTACGCCAGCATCGCATCCATCCAAGTTACATGGTTTATTAACAGAATCTAATTACAGTACTAACTACACTATTAATAATATGGTAACATTAGTGTTTATTAGTTCTTTTATAACAGATTTATATCCCCGTCAAGAACATTTAATAGGAAAATAAATAGCAAAAAAATAAAAAGGAAAGGAACTGACTTCATTTCACATTTGCAGTATAAGGCAATCTGCCTTTTTCATCATTAGGAAGACTTTTAATCCATTACATCAAACCTTTTTCTTTTTCAAATCCAGTCCTTGCAATACCCGTATTTCCCCCCATTTACCTGGCATATTAGCTAGCTACTGTCTTCTCTTCACCTTCTCTTCACCTTCTCTCTCTCTCTCTCTCTCTCTCTCTCTCTCTCTCACTGTACTTCCTTAGGTCGTTATGTTCTCGTTCTTATTGTTGCACGTAAGGATGCTGTTATACCAGCTGCGTAAATAAGTTTGTGAATCGCATCATTGCCTGGAGCAGCCAGTCACCGGTCACTTACTGACTTACATTGCAAAATAGTACAGAATGAATTATGTGTTTATTTTATTTTAAATTCAGGTTGGATTTTTTTGTGCGCAGCGCAGATTTTCTGTGCGCGGAGACCGTGTCAGCAGTGCGCAATTGCGCATGCGCGGCTTAGAGGGAACAGTGGTTGGGACGGGCAATTTAGGGCTAGTAATGTGGTAAAAAAATATAGATATATATTTATAAATAATATAGAGTATAATTCATATTCACATTATTATAAATCCTGAGAATTCATAGAATTCATAGACGAAAATAATCATAAATTGACACACTGACTCACTGTGCTTTTTATATATTGCTGTGTAATATGATTTGCTAAATATATTGAGTTGAATTTAACCCAAATCAGTACATTAGTTGATTAATTGGTTTCTGTGTTCTGTTTCAGAGGAAAGAACAGGTGTGTTAGTACTGCATGTACTAAGTGTGCAGGAAGTTTGTGGGATGCAGGCCGCATTGTGTGAGAGACCTGCCGAGAGACAGCCATGTGTCGCTCTTTTCAGCAAAGAAACAGCCACTCACTTGGCACCCAGTGCAGGCGACACTATCAATGTCTATCCACCATGGTAAGACACCTCTATAGAATGTGCCATGTGTAGGACCTTTAAGAACACTCATTGCTGTTTGCCTGTTTCAGTCAGGTGACCTATTTCTGATGCTCCACTTTTCATTGTGATCTTGTGTTGTCTCTCATTGGATGAGCGATAATGGAGAGTTCAAAATTATTAACATTAGTTTAGAAAAGTGTTATATTCAACAAACAAACAAACCATAAATAGCTCCAAGTTATCTTTTATACATGTCATTACATTGCAAAATAATTAATAATGAACACACAGGAAACTTGAGTGTTGTTGGTAGGAATGCCTGATTTGTTTTTCTTAATATATCTGGTAAATATTAGAAAAAACTCATCTCTTCAGGCCCAGGTGCAATGCAGCAGTGCATTACACAGATCTACATGTAGTACAGATAACACAGTGCTGCAAGAACGTAGACATTATTGTCACACTGTGATTATGCCTGCAGGGTAGATTCAATATTTTCTAGGACTGTAGGGTAAATTTTGATTAAACTTTTGCATGCAACTGTACAAATGTACGATTTTAAGATGGTAATCAAATGACAATGATTAACTGAATATCAAGTGTGACCACCTCTATTAAAGCAGAAGTTTTGGGATTTTACTGGTCTGGAGCAGTTAAAACAATGCCTCAATTATCTTGAAGATTCCATCAATCTGGGAAGAGTTATAAGGCAATTTCCAAACTAGGGGTGTGTGATATGACTCTATCAGTTCATAAGGGATTATAATGTGCTCATGATGTGCTGTGACAGGATGATTGTAGGATTGTATTACAGTGATGCAGGTTTTTATTTTGCCTCAGTCAAAGCACAATATTAGCTTGTCCCTTTCATGCCCATCCTACAGACACATAGTTAAACCAGTCATATCCGACCATGAAACCTCACTGTTCCCTTCACTTTTTCACAAGCAGGAAGCCATGAATACACCAGCAAAGAGAGAGCCCCAAAAAACTCAACATCAGTAATATAGAACTGGTTTGGATTTTTCCAGACGGATGTGGCACAAACCATGGTGATTTGCAAAGTTTGAACAGAGAAGTTTTGATCGTTGGATGGCAACACAAACCTCTTCAAAAATTTAAAGTGACAACATCCTAAACAGTCCACTGAAAATCCAGCACTGAGAATGCCCAGCACACCTCACTCAGCAGAGGCTTATGCTGATGTTACAGCAAGACCAAAACAAATAACTTAACACAAGCATTTGAGTGAGGCGCTCCATATGAGAAAACAAGTAAATGATGCAAAGACGTAACAGAAGCAATAACATTTTATCTGGCAAAGGATGTGGATCCTATAAAAAATGGGAAAACTTAAAATACAGTAAGTTACATTTTTAAATGTAACTCTTTAAAGCTGGCTTTTCCTTGTTTATGGATTCTCTTTGTTTTTAGTTTACTTTTCATGTTCATTGGATGTTAATTACTGAGTGCAGCCTCAAAAACAAAGTGAAGTGAATCGACTGATTCTGCCGAGGATCTGTTTAATAAGATGTGTGATATGCTAGCTGTTATGCAGAGTACACTGTACCTGATTGAGGGTGTTGTTTATTTTTTAAAACCAAAGACACAACAAGTGTGGCTCAAGAATCAGGCAGAATGACAAGTTTTCAAAGTTACATTTGAGCAAACCATAGCACTTCTGGAACAGTGTCCTTTTTCTTTAAATATTTGAGACCAATGTGCAGATGTTTTGCCATAATGCACAGTGCCACATTTGGTCAAAACCACACACACACAACTTATCAGCACATCAGCTCATACCAGCTGTCAAGCACAGTGGTGGAGGGCTGATGATTTGGGCTTGATTTACAGCCACAGGACCTGGGCATCTTGCAGTCATTGTCACTCATCAGCTCCTCTGTAAACCAAAGTATTCTAGAGTTAAATGTGAGGCAGACAGCTATAGAGCTTGGACAAAATTTGATCATGGTATTTAATTAATTTTAATACCTGCTATGGACCAGATGATTGTCTTAATATGTAAAACCATAGTTTTCAGAGATGGTGTACTTTTTCTGCCATCACTGTATGTTAAAGCCCTTTTAATGATAGGGTTTTTTTAAGGATCTCCTGCACTCAAAAATGTTTTGATGGCTTGTCTTTAAAATATACATCAGTGTTTGTTTCAAACATAATACCAACACTTAAATCACAGTACTTTTTGTGGGGCATATCAGCTTAGCTTTGAACATCACAAATAAGTGGTGGTATACTAAAATATGCAATGAGAGCATTATGTGAAACAGGAAACCAGTTGCTGTAGTGCGAGCTTACCTTCTTGCACTAAGCTGTGCAGTTTGCCGATGGCTAAACAGATAGAGTGATTTTCAGAACTGCTTTGCTGTCAAGCTTACATTCCACATCTGTCTAATAAACTGTCAGCATGTTGTGTATGGCAGGGCTGTTAATGCCTTGTCCTGGCTTAGTTAGTGTTTAACCGGCCGCAGTAGCTTTGCGTGCTAATGATACATTCTTACAGCACAGATTTGATTCACATTTATTCAAATTTAAAGGCACAGTATGTAATATTTCGGGTTATCTTTTAGCAGAATTTAATATAATCACTAATAAAAAGGATTAAAAAAACATCTAATCGAACACTGACTGAGGCCGCCATGTTTCTACAGTAGTTCGAAAAGGACAAACGAGGCTAGCAAAAACCGTTTGTGTTGTAATGACGAATTGTCCACTCATATTCGATGGTGCTGTAGCTTTGTTTTACCATTGGCTGACATAAAACAGGAGAAGAAATAAACATTATACCTCAATAAGAAGAAATACACGGAGGAGAAGCAAGAATAAAGGATTTTTGGTTTATTTGTTAAGATGATCTTGGCCACTGTGCTGCAGCTCAGTTTCAGGGTGTTGGTGCCATGTTGGAACTTTCAGTGACCAGTATGAGAGAGTGTGAGAGCTGCACTACAAAATTGAACACACCTGCTTCCTATGCACACCTGAGACCTAGTAACACTAACGAGTCACATGACATTTTAGAGGGAAAATGACAAGCAGTGCTCCAATTTGTACATTTAGGGATGTAGTGTCTTAGGGGTGTACTCACTTTTGTTGCCGGTGGTTTAGACATTAATGGCTGTATATTGAGTTATTTTGAGGGAAGAATAAATTTATACTGTTATA
>BRDA01000116.1:41155-51874 GCA_036984385.1 Crenuchus spilurus | reverse complement strand
ACAGACATGGTGGTGTAAAGAAAACCTGGATAGATTGGTCTATGTGCACTCCAGCACTACACGCATAAAAATCAAACAGAAAGAGATCTTTGGTGTAATTCCATACAGGAACCCAGCTAACACAAGAACGTTGTAAGAACATTGCGAGAAAGTTCCGTTTAGGTTATGCGAATGCTATGGTGTGGAGTTCTTGCTTGGTTATCAGAGTGTTAGATGTGAACATTAGGCTGGAACGTTCTTTGAACATTCCCTTAATGTTATTATTATTATACACCCGGTCAGGTGACAAACAGGGAACATTCCTTCATCGTTAGGCCAACGTTAGGTTGGAACGTTATATCTAGGTTTGTTCAAACTTTAGTCAAAACCTTCAAAGAACGTTCCAGGAATGTTGTCATTTAACAGAACCATGCAAGAACGATACCAGAACATTAAACGTTCTGTGTTACATGGGTGGAAACTAACGTTCTGGTATCGTTAGCCTAACGATGAACAAATGTTCCCTGTTTGTCACCTGACCGGGTGTATAATAATAATAACATTAAGGGAATGTTCAAAGAACGTTCCAGCCTAATGTTCACACCTAACGTTCCGATAACCAAGCAAGAACTCCACACCATAACGTTCTGTAAACGTTAGCATAACCTAAATGGAACTTTCTTGCAATGTTCTTGCAACGTTCTTGTGTTAGCTGGGAACCACTATTGGTTCCCTGAGATATCTTTCAATGAATGGATTTTTAAAGACATTTCTAGTCCATATAATGCTCATTAATATTTTTTCCCCTGTGTGTAAGCCCTGTATGGATGGTGCCATATGGAATCACTTAAAAGGTTCTTTAAAGATGCAAACAACAGTTTTCCCATCACAAATCCCCCAAAAATCTCAAAGATTGATGTATGCAAATGGTCTTTTGCATCTATTTAAAACAAACAAATAAACAAACGTAAGGATGTAGTGCACTGACAACTGAACACATCTGGATACATTAGTTATGGCACATTTCATGTTTTTTTTTCTAATCAATTAAATCATTAATGCACCCCTGTTCACTAATGATACCTGTTTTAGGACTGGTTCACATTTACAATACTCCATAACTGTGATTTAAGGTAAAAACATGATGCCGAAGTTTGCCCATCACATTATTGTGCATCCCTACTGATTTCTGCTGTTGACTTTATGCTCTACACTCTTACACCATTTCCACTTCTCTGGTGTTGTTTGGGTTTAGGAAAAAAAAACATTCACAACCCCCCCTCAACAGGGGACTGCTCTATCTGTGCAAAAATATGCTAAAGTGCATCAAAGCCATAATTTCAGGCTGGATTGTGCATGTGGGTCTCTGCGGTGCAGAAATCATCAGGGCAGTGGTGGTGAAATGCTGCTGATGAGATGGGGAAAGCGAAGGGGGGGATGCTTTGTTAATTAATCTCTAAACCAATTCCCAGCACTGAATTTAGCCCCACCACACAGACTTGTAAATGATATGCTTTTGCTCTTGTCAACAGCCATATTTGTATTTGTGAATTATGCATATGGTATAATGGGCTCCATCCGAACTGCTGACAACAATATATCCATCTGCTCCCATGTTCATCCTCTCCAGGGTCCAAATCCCCCTCACAATCGCTGTTCACATGCCCTACACCAACAGGGCACTTAGTTAGAGAATTAATGTTAAATTAGACGTTTTTTTAGTGGAACTAACAAAGCAAAGGCAGCTTATAAACACGGAGGTGTGCAAATGTGTGTGTTACTGTGTGTTTGTGTCAAAAGTCCCCATTCACTCTTTCTGCGCTCAGGATGAAAGTGTGCCATCTAGTGGACTGAACAGTCTAGTGCAGCCTTCTGTTAATTTTGGGCAACATACTGCCTGACAGGCCTGTGATAGGCCTATGGAAAAAAAAAATAAAAAAAGATCTCCTCAGCTATAGCTTTGAGAAAAAAAAAACCTCAAAACAGATATTTGACCAGCTGGCTGTCTCCGAGCCTTCCAGCACTCAGATGCACGCTGGCACAAACAGACTTCCTTTCCAAACTCTTTAATCCACTTCCAAATCTCAGACTTGAAGATCAAAACTAAATCCAATAAAAAAAACATAAACAGATCATTATGATCATCACCACGTCTCTGGCAAAACACAGCGTTTCACCGTTTCCACCATCATGGCCTATAAGTATTCAGACCTGTCTAGTACACTGACAGCTCAGTGTAACCCCCCACCCCCAACCCAAAACCCCTCAGCCCCCACACAGATCAGCAGGGTTGCCCCAAGAGAGGGCCGCTTCCAAACAGCCCCCGATCGCCTAAATTGCGCCTTTCAACTGTTGTTATGGCAACATCTAACTTGAGAGGAGTGAATAAAGCGGTGGTTGCGGATCGATAATGAGCATCCCTGCGCTTCTGTCTCTCCACATATTAAAGTACATGTCAGGGTCTGAGCTCTTCTCCAGGGCCGCTGTGCTGATGGCCAGCTGCTCCTCATGTCTTTAGCCCTGCACATGCTTTAGCTACTTTAGCCACAACCCTCCAGTCTAATTGCTCATCTGGGTTTAGCCAGGAGGAGAGTGTTTCATCCCTCTTTGACCAGGAGCGGGAAAGAGAGGGATACTCACAGAGGGGAGATGGGCACAGACACATACTTTAGTACTGAGAACATGGCCATCTGAGAAAATAACATTTATATCTGTGGCTTTTAGCAGATAAACTCTAATCCAGAGTGACCTACTAGTGCACCTCCAAATATTGTGAAAAAGTACCTTAGTGTTCATTATTTAATTCAAAAAGGTCAAATATTTTTTGTATTGCTTACATATAAAGTGCCATACTATTTCTCAATTGTGTAATTATTTGATGTGGAACTGTACATAACTGGTTTTTGTTAACTATCCTTTAACGACATGGTGGGGCGGGAGTTCTGATTATTGGGTGAGATTGGAGGGGGACCTGGTTACATGGTGCAATCAAGAGGGACCCGGTTAATGGGCCTAGTTACTGGGTGGGGGTCCTAGTTATCACATATGGAGCTTGGTTACAATCTGGAACAGGAGATGTGCTTATGGGGCGGGGTAGGGATAAGCGAGGGTTGTGGTTACAGGACAAGGTACCTGGGAATGGGGTGGTTGGGACTTTGTTAGAGGGTGTCTGATTACAGGACAAAGCAGAGCAGAGGGGTACCTGGTTATGAGGCTGGACTGAGGGGGACCTGGTTACCTGTCCTAGGTACCGGGTGGGGAGGCAGTTTGTCATACATGGAACCTGGTTACAGTGCAAAACAGGAGATCTGGTTATGGGACAGGGAGGGTCAGGGTGGAGTGAGGGGCCTTTTTAGGGCAGGGGTGTCTGGCGTCATCTAAAAATATCTCTATATTAAGCATAGTAACATTAAGCTAGCACTAAAGCCATCATAAAGTTAGTCATCCATTAGTATAAATGACCTTTTTCAGAGATTAAAACAGACTTTTTAAACATTATTAACACAATTAAACACAATGCATGATAGCTGCTCTCACAGCTAACTGCCTGATACATCAGCTAACAGAATAATGTGACATGTAAAGGCTAATTAACCACAAGCCTGCCGTTTACAGCGCTAACTGTAACTGTCCAGAGAGTACGCTTGAAGATCAGTGTTAGGATTTCTTTGGAGAACGAACTTTTTAATACAGCTAGTTAGTTGCTGGCTATGTATGTAACCTTCATAAGCTACCATAGCTCAGTTAAGTTCCCAAAATTTGGATATAATGCTGAACAGAACAGTTACTTTAACATGTTTATACTGTAAAGCAACAGCTGATGGTTGTCTGTCCTAAAGAAAGCTTTGTCACTGCTATTTATTTAAGGTAGAAAAAAAGACATGAGGATGTAAGAGCATCCTGTTAGTGATGGGATGCACGGCTCCCAAATGGCTCTTTGCTTGTTATCATTTGTAGCCTCATATTTAAATCTAAACAAGCAAAAATAAATGGTTTGTGTGCTGAAAAGCCCCTTTGCCTTCAGTCCTTATATGATAAACTTTATAATTGTTTATATTGTGCATTTGTTCTGTTAAAAACATTCTTACTTTTGGGGAGGGTAGTAGATGCAGCAACAGCCGTTGTTGGCTCGGGACCAGAGTCACCAGGGTCAGTAGATAGACCTAGACCTCTCTCATCCAACTGCACCAAGGGATGGACTGTTCTTATATGACGGTGCAGGTTTGTGGTGGAACCTGCTCTCACTGTAATTTTTAGTTTGCAGTGATGGCACTCTGTTCTATTTCCAGTGTCTATAAATTACAGCCAAATGCTATCCCATGTCCCCCCATGTGATTGGCTGCATGGTGTGCCCATCAGTTCTGCCCCTTTCCTGGGGTTTGTTAGCAGAGCTAATGAGAAATTGGGAGTCGGCTCTTTTGATTTACTACTAAGCATCGGCTCTTAGAGCCGGCTCTTTTGCGAACGACACATCACTACATCCTGTGTAAGAGCGGGTGACGACCTTACACTCTGTAACATTTTGACAGGCATTCGAAGTTTGGGACTTTAAAGTCAAAGGCCCTGCCTACCCCAAAATATGTTTTAGGTCAGAATCGTTTCTCGAGACCATTGTAAAATAATGTTTCAGGAGTCAGACAGTGTGTTTGTTAGCATATCATTTAATTACTTATGAGTTAGCATGAAGTGCATCAAACGTCTGGTTACTATCAGCAGTGTGAACATCCTGGTAAGTTTTCCTAAAAATAATCATTTACATTAAACTCTGAATGAGTTATTTATGCTTTAATGATTAAATTAGACAGGAATGTTTAAAAACTGCAGCGACATTCATCGATGAAATGTGGTTCAATGCAGGTTTGATTTGGACTGTTTGCATCATGTTGTGTGTATTGTGTGAGTGTGTGTTAGGTCAGTGGTGATATATGAATGAGGGGAGTGGAGGTGAGGATGGTTTCTGTGCGCTGTATGGGGGGCTGTGGTTTCTTTAAATGGGACTTTGTTTAATTACAGTATTGGTTACTGCCATACTCTGCCCTAAAGTAAACATGCAGTCATGTATCAAATTACATGTTTTAAGCGCAAAAAATCATCTAAACCTCTACAGGGAACACACTAAATTACAGCATTTTAAGGCAAAATTACACGTTTTAAGGCAAAATCTTAGGCCACATTTGATATCTTTCCAGTTTTCAAAAAGTGCAGACATTTTTCTATGTAGATGTGTAGTATCTTCTAATAAAATGTGTTATTTAACCATCCAGACTGGGAACATCTGTAAGTACTGTAAAAATAATAATATGATGTTTAGAGAGACTCAGGTAGAAGAGCAGTTTTGTTTCTGACTTCTGAACATCTGAAGCTCATCTGATATAATTCAGTGAATTATTGTTTGTCTAAAGGAGCTACTGAGTGGTAACTGTAAATCCTGGCCATTTTTGAGGAGAGAACAGGAAATGGACATGAAACAGAATGTTTTTTATTTCTTTAACTCAATATTTAATGATTAAATAAATGAATGAATGAATGTTACACTTATATAGCGCCTTTCTAGATACCCAAGGACGCTTTACAATCAGGACACTCCATTTACACACACCGGCGAGAAGCGGCAGCCAATCGCGCACAGCGTACTCTCAACCGGAAGTGATCGTCCACCTGGAGGACTGCATCGAGCACTAGGGGGAATCACCCAGGACAGAGTGCCAACCATATCTGGGCATACATACATACATACACAGATATACACACACACACACACACACACACACACACCAGGGTAATTTTTAGAGTAGCCAATCTACCTGATGTTTTTGGACTGTGGCAGGAAACCGGAGACCCCGGAGGAAACCCACGCAGACACGGGGAGAACATGGAAACTCCGCTCAGATGTGGACTCGAACCCAAGACCTCAGCGCTGAGAGGCGAACGTGCTAACCACTAAGCCACCGGGCCGCCCACGATAAATAGATTTACTTGTTATCTAGAGTTATCAATTGGGTTGTGTATTCTATTTGCATATTAACGCTGGCTCTTGACTCTGCTGGTATTCTAGATTAAAGCTACTTGAACTCAAACCTATGTCTTAATCCACTCTTCCCTGTAACCCAGCCCCCCTGTACCCAGACAGGTAGCCAGTTTGTTTAAGTTTCCATTACATTTTAGGCCCATTCACTGTAGTACAAATCCAAAAAAGTTCACTTAGATTGGGAAAACTGCGCAATTTTGATTTTCAGCTAAACAACTCTGACAGCTTAAGGAAGCCGTCAAAGGCCAAGGCTTTGATTTTTGGAGGCCATGACTCTGTCTTTACTCAAACATGAGTACAGTAGTAGACAAAGAGATCTGACATCTGTGTTTCTATGAGTAAAGTCATAATATAGTTAAGAGCCTCAGAGCAGTGGAAGCTTTTAACCCTGACCTTGAGAAAACAAGCAAAAAAAAGTTATTAAAGAATAAAACCGCACTGCTTAGTGTCCCAAAGCTCTGCTCATATTTACAGACGTTCCAAGCAATGTACACACATATGTTTGGCCTCTGAGCAATTCACTATTGGAGCATGAGCTCTTTAAAAGAGTGAAAGAAGTAGCAAATGGGGAACATGGCACACAGCCACACGAGGAGAAAGAAAAGCTATGTTGGAAAAGCAGAATCCAGTAGATAGACAGCAAGCTGCCGTGGTTTCTCTCTCTCTCTCTCCCTCTCTCTCTCTCTTGCTCTGTCCATTTCTGTGATGTCTCCTCGGCTGCTCCTACACCTCCTGTCATCCCTCTGTTTCTCTTTCCCTGTCTCATCCTTCTCCACCATCCCCCTTTCAATAATTCATGCCGTATGAGGACTGAGTGACTGTCTCTCTTGACAAACAGCATTTTCTTTCTTTCTTTTTTTTAGTGCTGTTTCATGGACCAGAATCAATCGCTCACTCAGAAGTTCCTCGCGCAGAAATCTGGTGAGGATGGCTTGATTTATTAGACAGAAGCAGAGGCTGTGGCCTTTATTGTGTGTTAATGCTGATTGTGTGTGTGTGTGTGTGTGTGTGTGAGAGAGAGAGAGAGAATGCTGGAGTCAGATCAGGATGAGCTCTTTCAGAGACTGGGCCACAGTGTGATCTCTCAGCCTGTATGCTGCTCTACAGGACTTAGAGCTTGTTGCATCTCTCCCCTGTGGAATGTCTCCCCTTTTTTTAAATCCCATTTCATCATCAGCAGCCATCTGGCACGCACACACACAAACACACACTCACAGAAAAGAGAGGGAGGGATCAGGAATGGGAGGGTGAGACTGAGTGAGAGAGGGAAAGAAAGACAAGAGAGAGAGAGAGAGAGATGAAGAGAGAGAGAAAGAGAGAGAGAGAAAAAAGAGAGAGAGAGAGAGCATTATCAGTTCCAATACTAGGTTCTTTGTGCTGAAGCCCTGGCACACACACACACACACACACACACACACACACACACACACACACGATGGCTCTGATAAAGGGTGTTGTGTTGTGAGTGGGTCTGTGACTGTGTTGGATCAGAAGGTGTGAGGTGATGAGAGAGGTGTGGAGGGATCAGCAGGTGTTTGTCATGCTAGTGTGTGTGTGTGTGTGTGTGTTCGGGAAGGTCTTCGATTAACAAAATATTGATTGATTACATAGGCTTATATTAATTGTGATGATGAGCTTATGCAGGTGACATGAAGCCTTATAACAGCCATTATTTTACATGCCTTGAGATCTGACGATCACTTTTTATACATGAGGCATTTCACATATTACTTTAATTGCTGATAGGTTTACGATTAAGGCTACAGATATAATAAAGCTGCTACACTATTCTGTGACTTAGCTATAGCTCTGTTCATTATTCTGTATACATCTAACATCACTTTATCAGCTAATTATAGAATATTATTCATATGTGAAACTGCACATGACTAACAGATTCAAATGATTTATACATTAATCAGCAAACTGGTTTATACTGTTATAAATACTGATTAAGAAGTGGCAGTGTGGCCCTTTTAGTCTGCTTTAGTACACACACACACACACACACACACACACACATGCGTATGCACACGCATACTCACACACACACACACACACACACACACACAAGCACACACATGTATGCATACGCACATGCACACACAGAAACACACACACACACACACACACACGCACGCACGCACACACACACTTTCCCACCCTGAGTGCTGACTCTCCTGGGTCGTGTTAAATGTTCACTTTTTGTTCAATGAACAGTTTATTCTTTGCCTGCCAAACTCCATAAACTGTCACAGACTGTGCAGGAAGAGTTTTATTAATTGTACGTTTCCGGAAAGAAAAGGGGGGGGGGGAACACTTTCGTTTACTTTTGGAAGTGACTCTGGGGTTGTTGTGGTAACTGACTCCATCTCCAGCTCTTACACAGACACTGTGGCTTTAATTGTGGTCTGTTCATGAAGACTGAGACACAGAAGCTCTGCCTCAGCCACAAACCTCACCACACACACACACACACACACACACACACATACACACACACACACACACCCTACAGCACACAGACTGAGAAGCCAAAGGGGATTTCAAAGATTAATGAGTGAAACTTAATCAAAATTAAAAAATGCATATTAATCCATGAGTGTGTGTGTGTGTGTGTGTGTGTGTGCGCGTGTGTGTGGTAATATAAAATGCCCTGTGTATGTCTGCTGCTAATGGAGCGTGCAGGTGCTCCCGTATTTTTCTGCTACAACATTCAGCAGCTACATCACACACAGCCTATACACATCTGAGCTGCACCAAGAATCATTAAGTATTAAATAAATAAAACAATAAGTATTAAAACGTTTCAATATTCAAACTGTACAAATTTAACACTGTCGTTTACTGTATTTTACTGCCAAGTATGATTACGCTTTAAAAAGAACAGACATGTCAGTTAAACTGTAAATGTAATGTATACATGTGTCTGTGCTCTGTCAAATAAACAACAGTGAGTGTTTTAAACCTACAGATTATCAGTCTGATACTGAGTATTGTGATACTACACTTGGCCTTGTTATCGAAGTCAAAACTCCAGTATGATGATAATCCTCATATAAAATAACTAGAAATCACACGATCACTAATACTGAGAGAGAGAGGAAGAGAAAGAGAGCCAGGTGGAGGGGAGACGGAGCAAGAGGAAGGCAAAGAGAGAAAAAAGGGAGACAGGGAAAGAAGGAGGTAGAGGGAAAGATAGAAAGAGCAAAGAGAGAGAGAGAAGGAAGGATCACAATATGGGAGAGATACAGAGAGACAGTCGTACAGACATAGAGTGAGAGATGTGAGAGAAAGAATGTGATGAAGATGAGACTCAAAACACCACCTGCTCCGCTTCCATAAAACAGTATTGTGTCACACACACACACACACACACACACACACACACACACACACACACACACACACACACACACACACACACACACACACACACACACACACACACTATAATTCTACCATCACAGCCCTGCTGTCAGACATAATGCAGATTAAACCATACACACACACACACACACACTAACCACACTGGGGTCCACTACTAAAATCTCTCCTTTTATATCATTTTATGCAAACATCTAAATATTTACATTAAATATTTACATACTCTATATGTCCAAATGTTTGTGGACACACCTTATAATGAATATATCCAGCAACTTAAATGTGCACCCACTGCTGACACAGATGTGCACACACACAGCTTGTCTAGTCTCTGTACAGAAGTACTGCCAATAAAATAGGACTCTGTGGAGCCGATAAACATGAACCTGTTGGCACATTTTCTATTGACAGATGTGAGCTAGGAGGATATAAAGTCCCCATCACTGAGCCATGGAACTGTGTTCTCTGGAATGATGGTTCTACATCCAATGCTTTTGGGATGAGTTGTGGATGAGGTGAGGTTGTGATCACTCAACATCCTAACCTCACACTCTTGTCACTGAATGCAATCAAATCCTCACAGCAATGTTCCAAAATCTCATGGAAAGTCTTCCTTTGTCCAACTGCCTGACACAAAACTGATCCTGGTTTCAAAATATTCCGTATTTGCATAAAGATTCTTTACTAAATTCTTTAAATGAAAGTATTTACAAAATTACTATGTTAATTAATGTTCAGGTGGAATTGAGAAAAATTCCACATTATAGTTTGGTCTCATACTTCTAGACCAGGGGTGCACAATACGTCGATCGCAATCTACCGGTTGATCACAAAGGTTTTGTGGGTAGATCGCATGGCATTTTAAAAAACAGACGTCAGCCTATCATCCATCCTCACTATAAAACATCTCACTTGATTGACATACAGGGAGACTGGTCGAGCACTAGGACCCAGCAGGATTCCAAGGTGCTCAATCTGAAAGTCCTGTTTCACTTTAGACCACCCACTAGCTAATTCGATTTGCTCTGCCGTTTCTTGCTAACGTGTGATTGGCCGTCTCTGCTATGAAACAGCATCTGGACTTGTAAACAGTGTTTTTCAAGTTGGCCAGCAGTCTGTGTTCACCTGTTACTGTAAGTTCTTAACATGTATGTTTGTTCTGCCTGTGTAAGAAACCTAAAACTGACCATTTCCATACAGAGTGGAGGACTTTTTTTACTGTCATTTTTGAAGTGTGTTTGTCTTGACTGCATTATTCAGCGTCAGCCTTTTCACACATGAAGATCATTAAGTCCAAGTATGGTTCACTATGACTGATGATCATT
>BRDA01000116.1:38114-41145 GCA_036984385.1 Crenuchus spilurus | reverse complement strand
GAAATATTTATATGACTGTTAAATAACATGTCACATACGACCACAAGGAATTTATTGATGTACTTGAGTATAATGTGTTATGTTGACACATGTACAAAACATGACTGATTCCATTCAGTGCAAGTCATCAGAGTAAAGTAGGCTAATGACAAAACATGTACACAGTTGTATTGTGTAATATGAGTTCATGTAGTTATTTAAGGAACACCAGCATACACTGTACAATAAATTGTCAGTATATTTATAAAGAAATATATGTCTTGCATTTTTATATTAGGTAGATCATTTTAACTTAGTCATTAGATAAGTAGCTCGCAGGCTGAAAAAGTGTGTGCACCCCTGTTCTAGACCCTGCTGTACACACACAGTCAGCCAAAGGTAGAGCAGAGTTACAGGCCTGACTCAGAAAAGGCTCTTTAACTCTGCTAAAGACTAAAGAGAATTCTTAAAGCACAATTACACAAATAAATGCTGCTCTTGATTCATGCTGTTCGTTTAATGGTTAAGACTTTCATCATGGTCAGCACTGCCCAGGCTGTGAACGGTCCTCTGTGGAAGTGGAAGTGTCAGGAATGGGCATCAACACCGTAATTGAGGTGTATTAAATATTTACAAAAGGTTTCAGAAGCAAATATAGTTGCAATTTAGAGGTTTTGACTGACCACTTCAATGAGAAAAACAGGGCCCAGTGGGAGCACCTTTACCTTTTACATCTCAAGATCAAACCTTTTGATATAACATGCATAAACACAGAGCACAGGCCTAATAAGGTGCTCTACAACACCTTTTTTTCTGCATCAACTAACCTGTGAAAGGAGAGAATAACTGCAGGGTAAGAGAACGAGTGTAAGTGTGTGCGTGTGTGTGTGTGTGTGAGAGAGACAGAAAGTTTGGGTTAAGAGGAGCTTTGAGCAGTAGGTGCATCAGAGCATGCTAGATTAGAGATTTCATCCTGCTGTCAGTAAACACTAAAGGTATCCACTGTCTGCAGTACACGCAGATGCCTCCAGCATACACACACACAATTAACAAGCTCTGCATCTGACTGATGTCTAACTAACACAGTTTCACTACAACTTCTGATACATGTGCTCAGTGTTCTTCCCGAGGCGTTTGATATTAAATTTTATGATGCGATATCAGCGTTGGGCAGTAGTGTTACTAGATTTAGTCAAGTTATTCTTTTAACTACGTTTCCCAGTAACATGCTGGTACATTTTCCAGATTCAGTAGCTTTTTCAGTAGTAAGCTATTACACATTTGACTATATGCAGATCAGCCAAAACATTATGACCAATTAAATACTCTGCTGTGCTGCCAAAACAGCTTCAGTGCCCGACACCAGTAAGTTGTAAGGTCCTGTAAGTACTGTAAGACAATGATTTAGCACTTATCAAATGTGCTTGGGTCTTCATGCATGCCCATTTCTCCCACAACCAACATGTGGGACAACTGTTCACTTAGCATCTAATATCCTATAGACTCTTTGGTGTCTATAAATGCTTCAGTTAGTCAAGGTTCATTGAAGGCCAAAAGCAATCATTAGGCTCCGCCTCCATAAGGTTTAACATTTCAACTGTGAAGGCATAGACTAGACTTCAAAAATTCTGGCTTGGAATTACTTTTCTAGCAATACAACCAAACATTTTAATAATACAATACAAAATACAAGACGAAAAGTCTCTAGTAGCTAAACCACAACTGACTGAAGGTTAGCTTTCATGTAGCATCATTGTTTTCTGTGGAGCAGCTGTAACACTGTACAAAGACCAATCTAAAGCAAGTGGTAAATACCAATTGAATAGCTTTCATTCCACACAAATAAACACTTCCCAATGTTTCTCTTAAATGATTTGAGTTTAATATAATCAGTTTAATTGAATGACATCACATTAAATTTTTTACTATATTAATTTTAGGTAGTCGTTTTTAAACAGGACTGAACTGCTAAATGCTTAAGTGGATGGTTTTTTTTTTGCATTTCTTGTTATCCTTGAAAAAGTAATTGTTGATATTTTTAATGCAAAAATGTCTGCATGTATAGACCTGGATTAATTCTTTGATTTCAAGCAAAAATGGTTTTTTGTATATACTGTATATGAAGAGAATGTACATCATGCTACACTGAATATAAGAGCTTTGACTTTACATTAATAATATGTGATAAGTGGTTGCTAATGGCTAAAATGATGAATGTTTCTTTTTCTCCAGAAAATCAAAAAAAAAAAATCAGTTCTGTTGAAGAAACATTTAGTTTACAGTGGTAACCGTACTTACGAGTTTAATCCATGCAGGAGCCGAGCTCGTTAGCTGGTTTGCTCGTTAGCTGGATGCATTTTCCCCATAAGAATACATGTAAAACTGATTAATCCGTGTCAGCCGGCCAATATACAGTATACTTTAATATGCTAAATAATGTGTTTATATGGGTTTTTTTAAAATAAAACACATGAAAAGTAATTTTGGAGTTAAAAAGTATCAAATAATATTAAATAGAATGATAGTAGAAAAATAAATTAGCCCTTTACCTTTGTGGAGACGACGGCGCTCGTGTAGACTGGCGGCTAAGGAGGACAGGAGGACGGGTGTACGTGTATGGCATGGTTACACTTATCATATGAAAAGTAAAAGTAAAATGTATCTAACTTACTTGTTCACTACCTTTTGCTGTCTTTGCGTCGCTTTCACTTTCACTTTTACTGGACAGCGGTCCAAGGTAATGACTGACCTCTTCTTCTACGCTAGCATCTAGGGGATGCTACGACCGCCGCGCCCCTAGTGGTTGACATACTTGAACTAATTTACGCTACTCATTACTTGGAATTTTACTCGTTACCTGGAGCAAAAATATTCCGAGATCTCGACTCGTTACCTGGAATGCTCATTAGTGGGGATGCTCGTAAGTAGGGTTACCACTGTATTTTGAATTTAAACGTGACATTTAAAATATTATATATGAATATATATGGCACGCTGATTCAACAAGAAATCACCCAGTTTGCTAATGTTTCTCTTTGATGACTTAATGGAC
>BRDA01000116.1:30614-33114 GCA_036984385.1 Crenuchus spilurus | reverse complement strand
GCATCCACAGTTCATATGTTTGCACACATTGTCTGTACCGGAGGAAAAACAGCTTGGAGTTTGTTTGCTTCTACTCAGCTGCTCCCGCTGCCCTCAGAGGAAGAGCCAAAGCGTTTACGTTGTTAAGCATTAGCAACAGCCGTTACAGTCAGCTCCAGCAGGTCAGCCTCAAATGGACGCCTCATTTTTTTCTCCCCTTCTTTTCCCATCCATTTAACATCAATCTGGTGGCCTGCGGCTCTGAGGGGGGCCAGTGGAGGGTTATGGGGGTGTTACTGTACCTAATTCATCATCAGAGCCTGGCCTAGCCACCCATACCTCACCCCGAGCAGCACGGCGAAAGGTTGGCCGCCTTATTGACACCTCTCACATCTCATGTGAAGTGACACTTTTATAGAAGCAGCTCTTTAATTTATGGTGTTAATCCCTGGTGCCTAATGTGGAGACTTCCCATCTCCCTTTTTCTGTCACTTTTCCCCCCCCTCCCTCTGTTCTTTTAAATGGAGGCCCTTGCTGGTGAAGGCTTTTGATTGGTGAATGGCAGGCATCCCTTCTCTGTCAGTTTGAAGCGAAGTGTGTGTGTGTGTGTGTGTGTGGACAGGCCTTGACGGAGAAGGAGGAGAGGCAGAGTGGCCGATAGCTTTCGACAGCTCCTCCCTCCAGACATGTTTCCATGCAAAGGTAAGGGCCAAAGAGTCAAAACAATGAATCCTTGAGCAGGCAGGCCCGTCATTAAAATTCAAAGCATCATTATGTTTTTTTTTCTGCAAAAATAAATCATTAGAATGAAAGGCTTAAAAGGATTAAAACGATGCTTGATTCGAAGCCAAGGCACCGAGTCAAGTCCAGACTCCAGAGTTCCTCCACTGCATTAGAGTGGGTGAGAGGGAGGAAGGGAGGGAAGGAGGGGGGACCCTTTCGAGAGGAAAAAAAGAGTGATAAATAATGGTTCTGAAATGAAAATGTGTTATTTTTAGAAAGCACTGCCTTGTTTTAGGAATGGGTGGAAAAAAAATGTGCAATTACCCAGTCCTAGGATGCATTACAGCACTCCAATATTCACTAGGACTCAAAACTCTTGATTTATAGCACAGACTACAGGGAGACTTTGTGATGCTGAAGACTGAATATATTTGTATCATTTATAAGTATCGAGAAAGATGGTCCTGTATTTACCTTTTAGGCTGTAATAGCTTATTAAAATATCTTGATATTATACAAATAAAAAACAAACACCTGAATTGACTTGATGTTTAGGAAATGTGTTTTGTTTCTATTCTATTTAATGATATATTAGTAATGCAGTCTATGGAATAGTTCACTCACACATCAAATTGACATAACAGGACAGACATTTTTGTAAAAATACATCAGAAACCACATCAACTTGGGTCCAGATCTCATGTTAAGGTCTGACAGATTAGCTGATGTGGTTTACGGTGATTCAGTAGGAAATGAGACCAGATATTCTTATTCTTATGATAATTAGACTCATTGTTGTAGTCATATTGACAGACACTATCCAATGGTTCTCTGTTTGATTTACATAAAATCTGCATAAAGGTATAATTGCTTTGACAGAGTTTGTGTTAAGTTAGGGGAGGGGACACCCAAGTGTGATCTCACACCTTACCTTGCTCTCTCTCTCTCCATCCATCCATCCATCCATCCATCCATCCTGGTTGTTAATGTGACGTAAAATGTAAAATTTTTACATTTTGTAAATTTTTTAAAGATGTAAACTTTTATATCTTTTGACATTTAAATTTGACTAATTTTTTCATCTTTTGAGTTTCTCATATAAGTTCAAGCTTATTTTTAAATAATAATAAAAATACTCAGTACTTTGTGTATATATTCCATTTCCTGTCCTACAGTAAATGCTCGGAGGGCTTCTACTGTACCTACTGGACTTTTTTTTGGCTATTGGGATGTATTTTACAAAAACAACTAGCATCTTACATTAGCATGCGCGTAATTTGCGGGGGGGATAGGGGGGTTATGACCCCCCCAATAATCTGATCCAATCACTATAACCCCCCCAATAAAGTCACATAATTTCAATTTACAAAAACATCTTTCATGAATAACTTGTTAATTTTCTTTATTCATGATCAATTTTGGGTAAAATACTAGCATGTTTAATCATTTGGTAATGTAACCCCCCCTTTACCCACAAAAACTTGGTATCATTCAACCTCCACCAAGCAGCAGCGCTTGCCGTTTGCAGGGTTGCCAGGTTCGTGGTTTTCACGCCAAATTAGGCTTGTTTGAAAATCCAGTCGCGGGTGAAAATTCAAGCGTGGCAGGCTGCGTTTTTTTGGGCTACTTTTAAAAATTACCGCAGCCGCCAAAAAACAACAAGAAAAGTAGGTGTTGGAAGATTGAATGCAACAATACGAACGAGGAGAACATAACGACATAAGGAAGTACAGCCTGAAAAGAAGAGAGAGAGAGAGAGAGAGAGAGAGAGAGAGAGAGAGAGAGAGAGCGAGAGAGA
>BRDA01000116.1:11239-18739 GCA_036984385.1 Crenuchus spilurus | reverse complement strand
AATTCACAGCATGTCAAACTTATAACTCCTCAAAACTGCACCTAAATACGCATCAAAGTCCAATCAGAATTCTCAAAGTTAGCACTAATATTAGATTTAGGGCAAACTTGACCATGAAGTGAGTTGAACCTGCACGCCTGTGCATAAACTAGGGCGAGGAGGTGCCAGGACGCTCCTCTCTCCAGACTTTAAGTGCCACCTCGTGTAATTTCATTTTCACCAGCAATAACCCCGGGTCACTTTTTAAGCATGGTGACTTTGATATACCTAAGACTTCTCCATATGCATAGTGGGGCTGTGTGTTGTGGCACGGCTGCTGTTAACATATGCCAGTGAGCAGAATGGGGGTGGCTGAGGTGCACGCAAAGGCCCCTGGAACCCCCCCCCCTCCTACTGCGCCGCACTCAGCCAGAGAGAGGGGTGAAATGGCGGCCCTGGGGCAGACAAGCTGTCTCCGAGCAGCCTCTGATAAGGGCCCTGCCTGCCTTTTACATATATACATATGACAGTGGCAGAATATGCCACAGACACCTGGCAGGGACCATGCTCAGGACGCAGATACGCAGAATGCTCTAAGCCATGCAGGAGGTCCCCAACACAGACGATAAACCCACAGGACAGGACTGCATCTGGAACTGCCTGGACAAATATATAGAGAGTAAATGTTGGAGTGTCGTAGCTAGGTTGTTATCCTGGGGGCGATTTAGACAAGCTGGTTACAGGATTAGTTTGGCCAGCGTAAAATAACACACTCTAATCGGGGGCGATGACTTAGAGAGGGCTGGAGGGGTGCAGGTCCTCATATAGAAGAGAAAGTGGTACATTCCATCATGCAATGCCACCACTTTTCACTTTATCAGAATCAAACATGTTCATTTGGTACATTAATAAAATATTATAGAGCTGTCAATGCTAACATGTTTATAATGCAACAATGCGATATGTTTACCGCCTCTTTTTTAAAAACTCTGCCCATATGCTTCACCTAAAACATCCGGCCCAGTCACCTTGCTTGAATTGAAAGATGGAGAAAACTTTTAAATGGCTTGTTTCATTATGAGTCACTTCCAGAAGATGAATTTTCTTTACCACTAAAGACCATCAAGTCTCACGCAACATGTAGAAGCTAAAAACAGCTGCCAAGACAGCCAACAGTGACAGAAAGATTATAAGACTGTAGGTCAATTTACACAAACTACACTAGACAGTGCTTGAGGGACTAGACAACAAGCAGAACACTAGCAATATCAAAATGTATGGCTACAGCTTGAAGCCAGGTACACATTGTACAGGACATAAGCCTGTGAGACATCACCAGGTTGCATCAAACAACGCAACTTATGAGTCATCCTTGAGAACCAACATTGTAACAAGAATCCACAAGCTCATAACGAGAGGACCAGAGTAGTGGAGAAGCTGGAGCAAGTGTCTCACTGAAGACTACTGGACTTTGGTGATTAACCACACGTTGTGTAAGACTAGGTACTGTTTTTATATTCAAAATCAAGTTCAGCCCAAATTGATCAAATACAATCAATTACATGATTAACTACTCAAATCAATCAATACAATGAACTGCTATTGTATGAATATTTTAATCATTTGGCCAGCAATGAGTCCGGATCTAAATCCCATTGAACACCTGTGGAGAGATCTTAAAATTGCTGTTGGGAGAAGGCACCCTTCAAATATGAGAGCCTTGGAGCAGCACATAATATATGTGTACAGTACTCCTCCAACAGCATTCTGCCCAAACCGCCATTACTACCTCTACCACTAACCAAATAAAACTTGTGCCTACTGAGTGACAGGTGTTATCAGCTCCCATTTTAAAAGTGTAAATACAGACCAACAATATAGAGACTGTTTATGAAGAACCCAAACATGGAAACTGAACCAGACAAATGTTTGAGAAATGATGCCCAAACCCAAAGAAAACAATAACAAATGTGTCACGCTGTAGCTCTGAATCACCTCAGTGCTCTGGACCTGGCATGGCTTTCCTCCTGCCACACACACTCAGAGAAGAAGAGAGTTCCCCTGAGCTCAGCCACATCACCCACTGTCATATTCAGCACATGTTAATAATCCCACCTCAATCCCTGCACACATGTAGGCCACCTCACTGCCTTATCCTCTCTGCCTATGCTCAGATATGTCCTGACATTTAGCTGAAGCATCCAGAGTCTCCCTACATGCTGCTGGGGGTGTATTACCATGGCAATATGAGAGAAAGAGACTTCCTAAGGATTCAAGCAATTCTACAACTATGCGGTCACAGAGACTCCACCAAGCTGATCTGATGTCTAGTTCTTCTGTTTGTTTATGTATCACTCTTCTTTCTCTCTCCGTTCATTTCAGAAGAAATGATTCATATAATTTTGTAATAATGCTACTACAAAGGACAGGATTAAGGGACATATGAGTAGTCATTAACAGCGATATTAGAAAAACATTAACACCAATGCTTATAATTCAGACACACTGTGCTACCGATGCTCATTATTGTAACATACACTCTCTTTCTCTCCCTTTGTCTCTCTCTCTCTCTTCTTCTTCCCCTACAGTTTAATTAGAAGAGAATAACTAAGGTAGACAGGGTTCCCTCAGGATTATCATTTGACCAGCATCCAGCCATGCTGGGACTTTACGGCTCCCAGAAAATAATTCAGACAACGCAATGCAACACCAAAACGTGGGCGAGAGCATATGTTTGGAGCAATAATAACAAAGCGTTATGACTGTCAGGAGAGACGCGCCCTGCTTTGCACACACCTTAATGGCATTCTAGGGAAAGGCTCCGTGTCTGGGCAGCGTGGTATATTACTTCCTTGACAGCGAGCATTGCTCATCGGTGTGCCGTTTTTAACCAAAGCAAATTAATGACCGCGAGCAGCACCTGTTGTAGTGTGGCATTAGAAATTAATGGCAAGGGGGACTCGTCATTGAAAAGACCGCCTTGACAGCAGTTTCTAAATATTGTTTAGTCGGAGAAATGTGTACCTGAACAAGCACTAAGAATTCCCCATACCTCCATCAACATGGCTCAATGGACCATAAGGTGGTTTGAGACAAGCACTTAAGCAGAAGTTCCCTATAGAGGATTCTCATCAACATTTGACCTGTGTGTGCATATGCAAAGCTACAATATGCTACAATCAACTAACATGGGGGAACTGATGGAGTCTGACCTTCATGTACCATGCAATAAATACATTAGTGGAAGCATGCAGATGTCACTTGGTAATGGTTAAAGGTATTTCAGGATGGCCAAATGTGATCCTTCTTGTATTTTTCATTCTAAATGAAATGGCTTTCCACAAGCTGGACCACTACGTTTTTTACGTGAGGCCATTGTTGTGATACTGACCTTGTCTGTTGTTTCCACATTAACGATGGCCTTGAACTTGACCTTAGCTACCACCTCCCCTTGCACATATTTACCCAACCTCTGTCCTGGAAGCTGCCTTACTGCCCCTTCCGCACAACAAAGCGAGGAGATTTGTGGCTCCTTGGGTGACCTTCCCCCCACTCCTCCGGCCTGCCTCTAATTAGGCGATGCATCTGATCATCATTAACAGCTCCGAGATAATGAATCACTTGCTCCTATCTCTCTGTTAATTCGCTGTAACCAAGCGGCTAATGGCTGTCAACGCTGACTGATCACACTGATTGTGGTGACTTCTAATTGCAACAAAACAATTTAAAAGCAGCCTGGTTATTTATGTCGCCCACGGAAAGAGAAAAAGGAAAGAAGAAGGAGAGAGCTTTCTCACGAGTGGAAGAAGAGGGGAAAGAGATGAGACGAGAGGAAAAGAAGCAGTCTGGCTCTGGATGAAGTGGAGGAGATTATGGAGGAGAGGGAAAGTGGAGATTGCACCCAAGTGCAGCTGAGTTTCCCCAGGGAAATCCAGCTGACGGGATGCTGAATGCTGGATGCTGTTCGCTCGGCTGCCGCACCTTTTGCACACAACACAACCCCGGAGATCAGCCACTTTCACTCCCCCCCGACTGCACCCAGGGCCTCCGCACAAACGCACTATCTAATTGGAGTGCAATTACCCAATCACAATTGACAATTAAACAAAGAGAAATTGGTACCCAGAATGACTACCTCTGCAATTACACATTAAGTGCAAGGTATAAATTGAGTTTCGCACATGGCCTGCAAAGCATAATTGTGTGTTTGTGCCTATGTATGTGTGTGGGGGTGCGAGTGTTGGCAAAAGCTATCAAATTATTCATGCAACCACACAGGCGTTAGTGCTCATTTATGAACAGGAATTCCATATTCACATCATGCATATCATAGGCATGTCTCCCTCCCTTCTTCTTCTGGAGCGCCTAACTGGTGAGTTTTTCCTTTGGCCCTTTCCTATGCTAATGGGCAGCCCTCCCCTGCCCAGCCTGGCCCCTGTGTTTGTTTATTTTGCTGAGCGAGCAGCGAATAGCCGCGGGCTAGCCGAGCGGAGAGGAGTGGGGGGCGGTGGGAGTGGCGGGGAGTGAGGATGGGAGAGCCAGTGAGAGATATAACTGAGGAAATAGCAGCGAGGCAGGGCCATACCTTGGGGCTGGCATGGGGATCAGGGTCCTCAGGGTCCGTGGCTCTCTCGCTGGCCAGAATGTGGGCTTTGATGGTGTCCAGCGTGCGCAGCATCCAACTGTGCTGTCGGCGGATCTGCCTCTGCAGCTCCTGCCACTGATGTGCGATCATCTGGAGCATGTCCTGGAGACCTGCACGCACACACGATAACATGTTTTCTTTGAATTAACTTATAAAAAACAATCTTTTTGCAATATAATATAATAATAAATAATAATAATAATATAATAAATAAATAAATAAATAAATAAATAAATAAATAAATACTTAAAGGGAAGTAATAAGAAAAGTATTTCACTTGATTAATTTATTCGAATATCTATGCTTTAGGGATGTTAAAATGTATCAGTGCATCGTGATATCAGTCTGCTGGTGTTGTTTCAGTTGCATCCTTTTTGTATTTGCATGTATTTCTTAGGCCAAAATAAAACTCTAAATAGTCTTGCTGTATTGATTTTACTACCTATATTGCACTTATCTCTAAATACTGTTAAAATAACTCAATAATAACAACCTGAGTGAAGATGGAATGTCATTATGCATTGAATTATTTCCTAATGAGCTGAAATCAAATCATTCGGAGGTCAGAAATACCAAATTAATTGTGTGTGTAATCATATAGTCACATATGCACATTATGTCCAAAAGTATGCAGACACAAAATCTAATTAGTGAATTCAGCTACAGTAACGTACCCCCATTGCTGACAGAGGTGTTCTGTTGCGCACACACACAGTTTTTATAATCTCCATAGAAGTGCTTTGCTAACAGAATGGGACGGTCTGGAGCAGTTTACCATGTCCAGTGCTGGAATAAAAGCTGTATAGCAATGAAACTGCTATACATAGAACTCCATGGCATGATGGAGCTCCATCCAGTAACACTGGGTTGAGTTAGAGTCCTGTTTGTAGTGCAACATCAGTACCTGGCCTCGCTACTGATCACATGACTGAATGTTACCAAATCCTGACAGCAGAGTCAAAACTGTTAATAGTATGAAACTCTCTCTTAGCTCTTAGAATCATTTCATTGTCATCAAAAGTCAATCTTGACAGGGAGATTTGGTGAAATGGGATTCTCGTGACTTTAGTAGAAAAGATGAGAACTGAATGGTTTCTCTGCATCTCATGGCTAATTTTTGGCGGTCAGTGTAGTTTGGACAAAACTAGGCTACACTGGCTCATTAAAATCCCATTCATTCTCATTGGCTTTTGATTGGCTTGGCACTAGCTCGGACAAGCTAATTAAATCTTGCGTTTAACTTCACTCATGTTATTTTTCAAACAGCCAATGGTAGCCGCAGTATATTATAACAGAACAGACCACAGTTTATAGTGCCCCTTATAGCACAAATGGTGACAATCTTTGCATATCAGACCTGCTTGGCAGTTATACATGTCAAGAGATTTTGTGCATATAATCTTTAGAACAGTGTATATTTAGGTAATAACATGGGATACATATGTTGTGTTCATGCAGATAAGTGAACAGAAAGGCTAGCCTATATTATCTGGTGTGTAAGAACTCCTGCTCTGCAGTACAGACGTCCAGCCAGTCCCCCCTACATATCTCCCACCAGTGGCCTTTAACGAGTCTTTAATGTGCTGTGGTTCCTCATTCATCATGCCTCACATATACCCACCACCCCTACGCACATTCCCCATCTCTACCACAGCAACTACAGCCACATCACCACTAATAACACTCAAAACATTAGCCTAATCACTACTATCAGCATCTGTACGGTCTAAGGAGTGGTCTGATTTGATATTTCAATATCATATTGAATTAAATGTGCAGCTATGGAGCAACTAATCAGAAACCAGCACATATGTTTTGTTTCAATGGACAGATAAGCATTTGAACCTGCATCATTTGGACCCTCACTGCTAGACTGTCCACCAGTTTCATCCCTCAGGCTGTCAGACTCCTTAATGCACAAATTCTGACTCTCAAGGATAAATATCACTGCACTGTATACTGTCATTGCAATATTTGCACATTTGCTCATTACACAATACACTCAGCTGGAACCTTGCATCCTCCTAGACCAGGGGTGTCAAACTCCAATCCTGGAGGGCCAGAGTTTGGTGATTTCTCTGCTCTGACACTACAGTTAAACCTGCTCATTACCTGCTGAGTTGAATCAGGTGTGTTTGATGAGGAAGATCACCAAACTCTGCAGGAATCTGACCCTCCAGGACTGGAGTTTGACACCCCTGCCCTAGACAATAACCCTGTACTGACCATCATTACATTTGTCCTGTCCTGTAATGTCTCTTAGTCTAGTTAGAGGACCTGTACCATTGCATGTTTATTGTATGATGTCTATGCACTGTGTTCTGTGATGCACCTGGTCCTGGAGGAACGTTGTTTTGTTTCATTATGTACCGTACTGTATGTAGCTGAAATGAAAATAAAAACCTCTTGAACTCAATGGCTGCCCACCAGGCTGTTTCTGTGCCCAGTGTATGAATGCTGGTACATAGTAATCATCATTTATGCATTAAAGGGTCCTTTATGCATAAAAAAAATATGCCCTACTGTTGTGAATGAAAATAGCTTGATGTACTATTACTATGTAAACACTCAACATTTTAGAAGACACTACTAGTCCATATATGGTAACTATGCTGCAAAAATGCCTGAATTAAATCAGCTTGACTGGGATGTCACCATTACACTGGGAAATGGTATACTTGTATCTACACTACCACTCAAAAGTTTGGGATCACCCAGGATTTTCCATGACAATTTATACTTTTATTTCAGAAGGGCCCTATTATTATTATTCATTCATTCATTCATTCATTCATTCATTATCACACCCGCTTAATCTCTATCAGGGTCGCGGTTAGTCCCCTACCTGCTAACTGGGCGCATGGCAGGGCATTACA
>BRDA01000116.1:0-11139 GCA_036984385.1 Crenuchus spilurus | reverse complement strand
CCCAAACTTTTGAGTGGTAGTGTACTTTTTACTCAGTTCCATTTTAATCCTTTGCTTAATCTGACTCCATTCAGTTGGTAAAGCACAAGAACTGCTAATGCTGCTAACAATGACAGTGAGATAGATTAGATTACAGAAGATAGATTAGCGTCCTAATGAAAAATATTGATAGATGCTACTAAGACGTTCCACTGTATGGGAAAGTTGTTTGGACCTGATTTTTATTCCGTCTCAGGCTGTTTACTCACAGACTACTTTTACTTCTTACTGAAGTAACAATGCTTTTACCTGAGCGGAGTTTTAGGACACCACCTCTGGTGATTGCTATATTAATCCCTGCGCCACAGTCCACGTTCTCTAAATCCTGCTGGCTGTAATTAAAACTCAGAGGTGAAGGGGGGTGTTGGAGGGACTGGAGTGTGTCTCTGCGTTCTGTGCATGACGAGCTTTGTCTATCGAGCACAGTGTGCACCACCGCTCGCACCTGCAGAGTGATCAGATCTGCTGAGTTGCTAGGAAACCAGGTATTAGTGGCCGGGACGGAGAGTCGGGAGGAGATTTACTTATAATTGCGTCGTCCAATATATACACTGAGAGGATGCTCCAAGCCAAAGGAGATTAGATGTATAGGGCTGTGTGTGTGTGTGGATTGGTATAAGGCTGTTGCTGTGCCATGAAGTGATGGGCACGTTAAGAAGAGTCCTGCTCCAGGGGGGCCATCTGCATATTTAATGGTGGCCGGCTTAACCAGCAGAGAGGAGAAGACTAGCCGACAGGGAGGTCAGCTTAGTGGATTTGTACATTTACTGAGAGCTTGGCAAGGCGCTCCAGGTGAATAATCACAGAGAGACAGAGGGAGAGAGAGAATGAGAGAAAGAAAGAGGGTGAGATAAAGAAAGGCAGCAAAAGGGAGAGAAAATGAGAGTGACAATGAAAGTTGTAGCATTAACATTTATTTAATATGATTGCATTCCAATCTAACTCATTTTTTCTCATTTAATGCTCAAAATGTTCATTGTTTTTATTTCAACACTGTAGCTAAACATGGTCATGCCAGTAAAGATTAGTGAAGATAGAGGGAGAGAGTGAAAGAGAGAGAAACAGAGGGAGAAGAAGAGAGAAGCAGATAGAGAACAAGTGAGAAGCAGAGAGAGAGTGAAAGACAGAAGCAGAGAGAAAAAAGTGAGAGAAAAATAAAGTGACAGAGAAAAAAAAGAGAGAGAAAAGAGAGAGAGAATCAGAGAGAAAGTGAGATGTAGAGAGTAAAGAATGAAAGAGAGAAGCAGAGGAGTGAAAGAGAGAAAAATGAAGTGAGAGAGTAGCAAGGAGAAAAAGAGTAAGAGAGAGAAGCAGAAAGAAAAGAGAAATAGAGAGAAGCAGTGAGAAAGAGTGAGATGCAGAGAGAAGAATGAAATAAAGCAGCAGAGAATGAGAAACGTGACAGAGAGCGTGAAAGAGAGAAAAGCAGAGAGAAAAGAGAGAAGCAGAGAGAAAAGTGAAAGAGAGAAAAATGAAGTGAGAGAGTAGCAAAGAGAAAAAGAGTAAAAGAGAGAAGCAGAAAGAAAAGAGAAATAGAGAGAAGCAGTGAGAAAGACTGAGATGCAGAGAGAAAAGAATGAAAGAGGCAGATAAGAATAAGAAAAAGAGTAAGAGAAGCAAAATGAAAAGAGAGAGAAGCAGAGAGAAGAATGAAATAAAGCAGCAGAGAATGAGAAACGTGACAGAGAGCGTGAAAGAGAGAAAAGCAGAGAGCAAAGAGAAAAGCAGAGAGAAAAGAGAAGTAGAGAGAAAAGACAGAAGCAGAGAGAAAAGAGTGAAGCAGAAAGAAAAGAGAGAAGCAGAAAGAAAAGAGAGAAGCAGAAAGAAAAGAGAGAAGCAGAAAGAAAAGAAAAAAGCAGAGGGAAAAGAGAGAAGCAGAGAGAAAAGAGAGAAGCAGAAGGAAAAAGAGAGAAGCAGAGAGAAAAGAGAGAAGCAGAGAGAAAAGAGAAGTAGAGAGAAAAGAGAAGCAGAGAGAAAAGAGAGAAGCAGAAAGAAAAGAGAGAAGCAGAGGGAAAAGAGAGAAGCAGAGGGGAAAGAGAGAAGCAGAGAGAGAAGAGAGAAGCAGAGGGGAAAGAGAGAAGCATAGAGAAAAGAGAGAAGCAGAGAGAGAAGAGAGAAGCAGAGGGGAAAGAGAGAAGCAGAGAGAAAAGAGAGAAGCAGAGGGAAAAAGAGAGAAGCAGAGAGAAAAGAGAGAAGCAGAGAGAGAAGAGAGAAGCAGAGGGGAAAGAGAGAAGCAGAGAGAAGCAGAGGGAAAAGAGAGAAGAGGAGGGAAAAGAGAGAAGAAGAGAGAAAAGAGAGAAGCAGAGAGAGAAGAGAGAAGCAGAGGGAAAAAGAGAGAAGCAGAGAGAAAAGAGAGAAGCAGAGGGAAAAGAGAGAAGAGGAGGGAAGAGTGAAAGAGAGAGAAGCAGAGAGAAAAGAGAGAAGCAGAGAGAGAAGAGAGAAGCAGAGGGAAAAAGAGAGAAGCAGAGATAAAAGAGAGAAGCAGAGAGAGAAGAGAGAAGAAGAGGGGAAAGAGAGAAGCAGAGAGAAAAGAGAGAAGCAGAGGGAAAAGAGAGAAGAGGAGGGAAAAGAGAGAAGAAGAGAGAAAAGAGAGAAGCAGAGAGAGAAGAGAGAAGCAGAGGGAAAAAGAGAGAAGCAGAGAGAAAAGAGAGAAGCAGAGGGAAAAGAGAGAAGAGGAGGGAAAAGAGAGAAGCAGAGGGAAGAGTGAAAGAGAGAGAAGCAGAGAGAAAAGAGAGAAGCAGAGGGAAAAGAGGGAAAGAGAAAAGCAGAGAAAAAAGAGTGAAAGAGAGAAGCAGAGAATGAGAAAAGTGACAGAGAGCGTGAAAGAGAAAAAAGCAGAGAGAAAAGAGAAGTAGAGAAAAGAGAGAAGCAGAGAGAACAGTGAAAGAGAGAAGCAGAGGGAAAAAGAGAGAAGCAGAGAGAAAAGAGTGAAAGAGAGAAAAGTGAAAGAGAGAAAAGCAGAAAGAAAAGAGAGAAGCAGAGAGAAGAGTGAAAGAGAGAGAAGCAGAGGGAAAAAGAGAGAAGCAGAGGGAAAAGAGTGAACGAGAGAAAAGTGAAAGAGAGAAAAGCAGAAAGAAAAGAGAGAAGCAGAGAGAAGAGTGAGAGAGAAGCAGAGGGAAAGAGAGAAGCAGAGGGAAAGAGAGAAGCAAAGGGAAAGAGAGAAGCAGAGAGAAGAGTGAGAGAGAAGCAGAGTGAAAGAGAGAAGCAGAGAATGAGAAAAGTGACAGAGAGCGTGAAAGAGAAAAGAGAGAGAGAGAGAAGCAGAGAGAGAGAGAAACAGGGGTAGAGAGAGATGGCCTATGACTGTGAGTGTGGCTGCTCCTGCTGTTCTTAATTCCAGTTCTCTTCATATAGAGAGCTGCAGCATCCCCCTTTATCCCACAACTCAATTCAGCAGACTGAACTGCGCTCGCCACTGAATGGATGTGAAAGGCATGCATGTGTGTGTGAGTGTGTGTGTGTGTGTGTGTGGCGGCTGTGAAGCAGTTACTTGAAGATTTATAAATTCTGAAGGTCAGTATGTTAATATAAACATTAATAATAAATGTGCGGCTTGCTGGCGCACTACCTGATTTGTGGGAGGTGATGAGTTCCAGCAGCTGCCTCCCCTCCTCCAGCACACTGTCTTTCAGAGCACTGTGACTGTCCACGTTCAGCTTGAAGCTCTGAATGCACACACACACACACACACACACACACACACAGAGAAACACACACACACAGCATGACACCTCAATGCAGAGAAATAACCTCACACTCAGCTTATCTCTCACTCATTCTCTCTTACTTTCTCTCATACTTCCACACTCCCCTATGTCAGCCTCACACTTTTTCACTCCCTCTCTCTCTCACACACACATATAGACACAACATAATATGATTTTCTCTCTTTTTTTCATTCCCTTTAACTCAAATCTCAAATATTCCCACATACAATAGCTTTCAGAATCTCTCTCTCTCTCTCTCTCACACACACACACACACACACACACACACCACCACCACCACCAGGGCTGTCTCAATTCATCCCCACTCTTGAAACAAATGCTCATAAGTCACATTAGGAGCCTTTGTGCGATCGCTGAAAATGCACATAATCTCCTGACACACTGCCTTCACACAACCTCTAAAGATCCTTCACACACTCGCGGACCTCAAACACACATTATTCATGGAGCGCGCGCTCCTCTGCGGATTGGAACCCACTGTTCTCCCTTCTTGCCGTATTTGTCTGAGTCAATCGCGCTATCTGTGCCTGTGCTGAATTATTAACAAATGACAGACGTCCCTCTAATTCATCATCCGCCGGCGTAAACTAATATTCAAATGACGTTATAAAACTGAAGCCATTTTCTCCCACAGATGTGCCCTCCAGAAAATGACCTCGGGAGCCCACTCTATTCGGCAAGGGAGAAACTGTTTTTCTCTTTCTTCTCTCTCCCTCTCTCTCTGTGTCTCTCCCTCTCTTTCTCTGTCTTTCTAAAGAGCGATACAATGGGGTACCATTCTCCCTGGCTCAAAGGATTCGTCAGACGGGCGTCCCGTAACTCTCGGGTGTGCGAGTGCATGTGTGTGCGCGCGCTCCCCCCTTGAGCGTCTGCCCATTTACTCTGATGTCTCTATTTCAACTATTATACTCCTTTTTTTTTCTTTTCTACCCTTTTCCCAAACCCTCCAAACAGCCTCCATCACTCACCCCCATGCTTTCTCTCTCTGCCTCTCTCTCGCTCCCTCTCTCGGTGGGTGCCACTGCCGCAGTGCAAAACTTTCATGTTGATTGGTTTTGATAATACCCAGCGCGCTCTCGAGCGGAGGGCTCTCCAGTTGCTAAGTGTAATCAAAGTGTAAAGAGCATTATCCCAGCTCCTGGAGGAGAGGAGGGGGGTGCATGTGCGTTTGAAGATGTGCTAGAAGGGCTGGTGGGGATGGAGTGTGTGTGGGGGGGTAACGTGCTCCCATGGGGGGGCCCACAGTGAAGCGCCTAGGGCCATCTTCCCCTTCCATTCTCATCTCCTCACATCTCCCCCGGCCCTGTTTCACACCATTACAGACTGGTCTGATCTGACTGGCCTCGCCGAAAGAGCCACGAGCGGCCATCTGAACCTCTCTCTCCTTTTCACCATCTCTCTCATTCACTCTCTCTCTCACTGTTGGCCTGCCTGCCTGCCTGCCCACCTGCCAGTGAGTCTTTTAGAGTGCCTGTCTTGCTCATTCTGTCTTCCTGACAGTATGCATGTTCCCCTCCATTCTGCATGCATCTATTCCAGTCTCCATTCCAGCACATCAGACTGCACATTCTGTCTTTTTAACATCTCTGACTGGTCAGCCTTTTTTTTGCTATCTGACAGTCAGTCTATGTATCTGTGCGAGTGTATCTTTATATGGTCCAGCGTCCTGTATTGCTAACTTCTCCAGCTCCAGCTAATGAGCCAATACTAGACAAGCAAGGCAACAAGACATGGCGTCAATAACAAACAGCTGCTAAGGACATCCCTCTAGATGAATGTATATATGAATGGAATAATATGTATAAAATGCACTGACTGGCATAGGTAAGCTTTAGACTGGTAGCTTCAAAAGCATTTGTATTCAATAATGACAAAATAATGGGACATTTCTACCAGTAAACTCCACAAAGACAGCAGCAATTTCTCCAGTTCATGGGTTCTTTACTTTGATATTTGGGCAAAGACCTGAGAATTTCAGCATAACACTTTTTCAAATTCTGTTTGCAATACTGTTTTGCATGTGGACATCAAAAGAATTTCAAATAAATAAAAAAAAAACGGCACCCATTAGATAAATCAGATGACTTTTTAATGACAAACAAATCAGAACACAACAAAATTATAGACGTTAAGCAGTCAGAGTAAAATCAGAAAGATTTCATTGTTATTTAAAAGATAATTTTTTTCTATTCATTAAATGTAAAGTTAAACTTCAAGCCTTTTTTGTTTTACTGTTGTTGAGTTTGGCTTCAAAAATTCAAAAATTCATAATCAATTATTAGACTCTTTCATTTCAAGTTACAGTAAATTACTATTCCAAGAGTATCAACATTAAAACAAAAAAAAAGGACTGAAATATGTTACGTCATGTGTAAAGACAATAAAATATGCGTAATTTAATTATGAACACTTAATAATATTTCATTTTAACATAATATTCAATTTTTGGAGGTGCAGAAGTACAGTTTTGAAGTAGATTTCCCTTATTACACTACATTACATTACATTACACTACATTACATTACATTACATTACATTACATTGCATTTAGCGGACGCTTTTATCCAAAGTGACTTACAATAGTATAAAAGTACAAAAGCAGAAAAATATTAAAAAAGTTAAATAATTAACATTTGGATATCGAATGCTGAGTGCATATCAGTACTCATGGGGAGTAGTTGGGATCACTAGAGCAGGTGCTCTTTGAAGAGCTCGGATTTTAGGAGTTTCTTGAAACCAGTGAGGGACACCTCTGCTCTAGTGGCGGTAGGCAGCTTATACTGCCTTACAACTTCAAAACTCTGAGAAAACCGTGTTGTATATGGATAAGCCATATGGTTTCACACTGACGGACTAGCCACCTTTTGTGGTAGAGCTAGACACAGCTATGCTATGAGTTGTGGTCTGATTCTGACCACAGAAGTCCTTTAAGGTGGATATTTTTTGAGAGTTGGCAGCTGAACCACGTAGCAATAGTCTGTAAGTGTACACCTACTGTATACAGTAGACCTAAAAGGTCGGTGGGCCTGATAAAGTTGGAAGGACATGGTAGTTGTTTCTAATAATAATATTGAGGAACATCTAGCTCTAAATAGCTTTATAGAGGAAATGCATTTTAAACAGTTTCACTATTAACATATATGCAATGTAAAGGAATGTAAAGTGTCTGAACTGGAGTATTTTGGACTCTAATCTGTCTGTACTAGCTGAGATGATTGTCTTAATGAAAACAAAGCACTTTTGTACATAGCATAAATGCCAAATGCCATAAACGTAAATGTAAACAGAATATTATTTGAAAAAACTATTGTAAAAATATTATATTGTTATACTTACACTGCACTTCCAGGTATAGCTATAAAACCACCAGAGAACACAAACTGAAGTCATTTTTCATTGCAAACTACACATCTTATTCAAACACCTGTGTAAAGTAAACAAACACAAAGATGAATTCCCATAACCACACCCATCTCTAATTCATATAAGGGATGTAAATGGATTCCACACATGCTAAACGAGCTGTCCACTGCTTTAGCCTCCCTGGCTGGAAGATGAGAAGGTTAAGAAAGGCAGCAGCTCTGAGGCACAGAGGGAGTGTGGGGATACACTGGTGATGGATCAGCACACACGAGCATCTATCACCCATGACAGACAAGAGAGAGTGTGAAGAACGTTTATTTATGGCTCCGGATGCTGGCTGAATTGATATCCTTTACAGACCTAAACGCCTTTAAAATGAGTAAACAAATAAACAAAAGCCACAATAACCAGATATCTGTCACTGATTTATGCTTGACTGAATGCCTTTTAAAAATCCGACTCCAAAACATGAATGCTAATACGTGGGTTTGGTTCACGTGGCAAGGACACCCCCATAGTATCCTATATTAAGAAGATGAACAACAAGGATGCTGAAATAAAACACTCGTCCTTAATAAGAGTCAGGAAATGAATATCACACAATCACATTATAATCTCATAAAACAATTCACTATAAGAATGAGTGCACCTCGAACTCAAGGTTGACGGTAACCAATAATCTCTAACATATCATCTTTAATGCACAGCACATATCACTATAGACTTCCTCTGCTTATACTTCATGAAGGAATGGGGAGAAAACACTGAAGTGCATTCATGATCAATCTCGATGCCTGCAAAGTGCCCTTGCTTTCTTTTCAGGAGCCCTTACCTTGAAGACTCTAAGTCAAAGGGAAAATATAATCTGCGCAACGAATCAAATCTCTAGGTATTGAAAAGCAAAAGTGAGCCCCACTTTAAAGTGTGGATTGATCAAGAAAATGTGTGTGTTCTGTGTATACACATGCAATCATGATGGGGTGGGCAATATGTCAAAAATATCATCATTTCAAAAATGAAGACATTTTCACGATACAGTCATATGATTTTGTTTACCGAAAGCACACTGCGCAACAACATATCCACCTAAACAGGACCTATGTATTTATTTATTTATTTATTTATTTATTCAGGCTCCATTTGTAAACACATACACATGTCTATGTTTTCTATGTGCTATCTTGTCTCCTCACGCTTTTGTTTACATTCACGTCATGTCTCCACCCCCAGTTACATCATGCCATTGCACAGCCCTGCTGTCTCATTATCTGTCTTGATTGTTTGCTATTTAGTTTCTTTGTGTGTCACAGTCCTTGTCAGTCATTATTTTGTCAGTAGTGTATTGTCACCATAGTGTCTTTATGACTTATTTTGTTTCATAGTCACGTCATAGCCACAGTGTTTGTTTTGTGTCATAGCCACAGTCTTGAGTTTTGTCAATAAAGCCTTGTGTTTTTGTTTTCGCCTCCTCCTGGCCACAGAACTCTGACAGAGGTGCTGTTGTTACCCAATACGCCATACTAACTTTCAGCCAAATTAGAAACTGTAGCATAGTTTGTTGTTATCAATACACCAACATTTATTGATTGACATTTCAAATGACATTTATTCTAGTCATACATCAAAAATAATCATTAAAATAAGCTGAACAAGTTCATTGTTGTACATTATTTAATTCAAAAAATACCATGAATTTTACCTCCTTTAAAATCCTTTACCATGAATTACTGCATCAGTGGGGTATGGCATGGAAGCAATCAGTTTGTGGCACTGCTGAGATGGCACTGAAGCCCAAGCTGTTTAATAGCGGCTTTCAGCTCATCTGTATTGTTGGCTCGGACGTTTCTCATATTCCTCTTGACAATACGCCATAGATTCTCTGTGCATTTCAGGTCTGGAGAGTTGGTTTGCCAAACAAGCACAGTAATATCATGGTCAGCAAACCATTTGGTAGTAGTTTTGGCACTTTGGAGAGGTGGCGAGTCCTGCTCAAAAAGGAAATTGGCATAAAGCTTTTCAGCAGATGGAATCATTAATGTTCTAAAATCTCTGTGTTGACTTTGGACTTAATAAAATATAGTGGACCAACTATGGTAGATGACATGGCACCCAAACCATCACAAACTGTGGAAACTTTACACTGGACTTCAGACACCTCGTATTCTGTACCTCTCCACTCTTTATCCAGACTTTAAGACCTTGATTCCCAAATGAAATTCAAAATTTACTGTAATCTGAAAAGAGGACTTGAGACCAGTGAGTAACAGTTTTTTTTCTCCTTAACCTCCTCAGTCCCGAGACAGGACACTTTAAAAACAAGTGATATTTTGTAATGAAATATATTCATTGCAGCCATTTAAATGGCATAATACATTGAAAAATGTCAAAAATATAGAGGAATACCAATGGTTTTAAGACGTGTGTATTCGCGATACATAGCATGCTTAATGCAGCATTAGTCTAACTCCAAATGTCCAGATGGCTGGACATAAATGTTTCGCGCAAAATTTAAGACTTTGCAAATAACTTCCCATTGTTAATATCATTATTTTTTGTATCCTTAAACGTCTAGAATAACATACATACCAAGACATTTCAGTTATCTATTTCGGATAATTAAGTAAAACTTATGTTTTGCTCGGTCACGGAGGCGAGGAGCGTTCTTCTCTGCAGCTGCCATTTCAGGTAGTTCTTTCAGCAACCTATCAAAACATCCTAAATGTCCTTGTCCAACCAATAGAAAGCCAGAGTTGGGAATGACCACATAAAAGTGGGTGGGACAACGTAAAGCTGGTTGTTAAGTTAAAAAAAAAAAAAAAAAAATGTCCAGCATACTGGACGTTTGGAACGAGGAGGTTAATCAAGTAAGTAGCTTCTGAGATTGTCTAATTTAGGAGTGGCTTAATATGGCATAAAATGGCATAAAATGAGAGATACAAAGTATTCATACTCTTTGAATAATAATTTACTCAAACTCACAATGAAACATTTGATTTCGCATATTTCAGATAGTGGATTTATGATAATCATGAGCTGTAAGCCATACTGATCAACATTAAAACAAGAAGCCTTGAATGAATAGAAAATATATGACAATTTAAGTTATGAGCAAAAAAAAAATTACAAGATAATTTTTTAATGTATGTACATGTGAATGATCACAACATTGAATAGGCTAGATTAAATATTTCTTATTATATCTGCTGGCAAAATCTTAGACAAGTACTGTAACTGTAATTGACAATACAATGGGGATATGAATTCAGAATACTTTTGATAACAAACTGATATCTCATTAAATATATTGACCAAAAAAAGCACTTTATTTAAATTTTATATAGGGCTGGACGCTAACTGTTTTAGATGGCACAGGCAAAAATGCAGTAATATGAAAACATGTTATATTACTCAAAAATAGCCTAGGGAAATGTGTTGTTTTCCTGTTGGAAGAGTAAGAGAGACTGCCTTATTGGTTTTGAGCTACGCCAGCTAATATTAAACAACACAGGATGCTGATGAGGGCTCTCCTCAGTAGATGATGATGTAAAATGATGATATATATAGTTTCTGGATGTATAAAGCACAGAAGAAACGTAGCTTAGCCTTCTCAGTCATGTCAATAAGAATGCAACATACTCATTATTGTGTGCTCAGCAGTGTTGGGAATAACGGCGTTAAAAATAACTAAAAATAATTAATTACTTTTCCTGTCGTTATAACGCCGTTGACGTTACTGGTCTTTAAAAGCGATCCGTTACTATATTTTGATATACTAACAGTAATCCGAGCGGACCTCTGCCCAGGCTAGTGAGGAGTAACAGGTGTTACACCGAGAACTGTGACCTGTCGAGATCACAGATCTCGATAGGTCACAGTTCTCGATGTAACACCTGTTTAACTCAAGTCAGTAAGCAATTGGCTAAGGCAGAGTTATGGTAGCCAATCAGAGCCAGTGTTTTTACACGTGTGCCGAGAGGCAGAGGAGCAAGCCGAAGAAAAGTTAGCATTT
>BRDA01000113.1:0-16244 GCA_036984385.1 Crenuchus spilurus | reverse complement strand
TAAGAGCGTCTCTGGGTAAGAGCGTCTCTTTATAAGAGCGTCTCTGGATAAGAGCGTCTCTGGTTAAGAGCGTCTCTGGATAAGAGCGTCTCTGGTTTAGAGCATCTCTGGATAAGAGCGTCTCTGGGTAAGAGCGTCTCTGGGTAAGAGCGTCTCTGGGTAAGAGCGTCTCTCGATAAGAGCGTCTCTGGGTAAGAGCGTCTCTGGGTAAGAGCGTCTCTGGATAAGAGCGTCTCTGGATAAGAGCATCTCTGGATTAGAACGTCTCTCGATAAGAGCATCTCTGGGTATGAGCGTCTCTGGATAAGAGCGTCTCTGGATAAGAGCGTCTCTGGATAAGAATATCTCTGGATAAGAATATCTCTGGATAAGAGCGTCTCTGGATAAGAGCGTCTCTGGATAAGAGCGTCTCTGGGTAAGAACGTCTCTGGATAAGAGCGCCTCTGGATAAGAACGTCTCTGGATAAGAGCGTCTCTGCATAAGAATATCTCTGGATAAGAGCGTCTCTGGATAAGAGCGTCTCTGGGTAAGAACGTCTCTGGGTAAGAACGCCTCTGGATAAGAGCGCCTCTGGATAAGAGCGCCTCTGGATAAGAGCGTCTCTGGATAAGAGCGTCTCTGGGTAAGAACGTCTCTGGATAAGAACGTCTCTGGATAAGAGCGTCTCTGGATAAGAGCGTCTCTGCATAAGAATATCTCTGGATAAGAGCGTCTCTGGATAAGAGCGTCTCTGGGTAAGAACGTCTCTGGATAAGAGCGCCTCTGGATAAGAGCGCCTCTGGATAAGAGCGTCTCTGGATAAGAGCGTCTCTGGGTAAGAATGTCTCTGGATAAGAGCGCCTCTGGATAAGAACGTCTCTGGATAAGAGCGTATTTGCATAAGAATATCTCTGGATAAGAGGGTCTCTGGATAAGAGCGTCTCTGGATAAGAGCGTCTCTGGGTAAGAACGTCTCTGGGTAAGAGCGCCTCTGGATAAGAGCGCCTCTGGATAAGAGCGCCTCTGGATAAGAGCGTCTCTGGATAAGAGCGTCTGCTAAATGCTGTAAATCTAAATGTATGTTTGTTCAACTAATCAAGTTCTCTTTGAGTTAGCCACACTGTTCTTCATTACTGTGTTACAGGTGAGGACTACAGTTTGGACCCCTTCAGCTGGGACTTTGTGGGGAAGAATGTGGCCTTCATGGCTGTAGAGGGTTTTGTCTACTTTATCATCAACATCCTCATCCAGTACCGGTTCTTTCTGGAACACTGGTGAGAACATCAGAGATGAAATCTACACAGAATTGATAGTCTGGGATGTAACAAGCCACTGATCTGTCTCTCCAGCCAGCACATTTTGGACTGAATCAGATGGGTTGAACATGGGAATGCTGGGTTCAAGATTGGTTCTGGGTGGGTTGGTATATGGGACCAAGATGGGCTGATATCATAGCATAAATGTGGACAGTCCAGTAACTCCTTCTATATAACTCCCAATGTCACACCCACCATGGGTTGAACATGGTCTAACTGGGCTTGTGGTGGGTATGGGTTCTGGGTGGGTAGGTACATGGCCTATTATGAGGACCCAGGTGGGCTGATATATGGGATAAATGTGAGCTTTAATTCTCGTTTGTGTCCACGGTGAGCAGGATGTCTGATGGTAAGAAGCCGGTGGCTGTGGAAGAGGATCTGGACGTGGCTAAAGAGAGGGAGAGGATCTACAGAGGAGGAAGCAGTAGTGACATCCTGCTGGTCAGAGACTTATCTAAGGTACAGCCTCTCTCTATATATATGTGCCTGTGTGCTGTGTTTTTTAGTCACTAGGGGCTGGCTCCTCGCTGTCATTGCCCACAGCTATGACTGGTGTGTTGCTGAGAAAGGGCAAGCCTCTCTGTGCATTTTTGTCTGTTGAATGGGGCCTTCTCTGCTCACTCACTTATGCCAGTCGTCAGCTGTCATTGCGTGCAGCTGTGACTGGCTTACTTAGGATCTCAGTGTAAAATAAAGCCAGTTAACCTAATCATTAGAGTTACTTAAGTTCATCTGCAGTAGACAGTGAGAACCCAATGCCAGTATCCGGGCTGGGCTCAAAATGCTGAGAGGCAGCAGCAAACAAAAATATAAAACAAGCAAACACAAAAGAACCAAACAAAAGAAAAGGCCACAGTCAGGGAATAATGGGTGCAGCTTGACTCCGTCCCCAGGTGTGCATGGTCCCGTAACAAAAATGTCATCTGATTCTTAAAGTAAATTAAGATTTCTGCAGGAATTCAAAGCAGATGTTTCCTCTTTGTGAAATGAAAGACTTTGTGTGTCTGGTTGAGATGATTGTACACGAAGATGCTGAAGAGCTCTGAGTGAGTCTGTGTGGCTGAGGGTTAGGGGGGGTTTGACAGATGAAGCCAGTACATGTGGTCTTTAGAGTGTTATATGATCAACTTAGTGTCTTTTTAACACTGTACACATTCACTGGCCACTTCATTAGTTACACATACCCTAGCCGTCAATGATCAGCTAAAGCTGCTGGAGAGGTTAAACACTGTGTCCACTTTTAACCAGTGCCTCGTTTCCTTTCCTCTCAGACGTACTCTGGAGGCACTAAGCCGGCAGTGGACCGGATCTGTATGGGAGTGTCTCCGGGAGAGGTAAAGTGGAGCTGTGTTCCTCTGCCTGCTGTCAGACGTGCGGGATTTGCTGTCATCCTAATGAACTGTGTCTCTCTCTCTCTCAGTGCTTTGGGCTCCTGGGAGTAAACGGCGCCGGGAAAACAACCACCTTCAAAATGCTCACCGGGGACATCGACGTGAGCTCAGGGGAGGCAGCTGTCGCTGGTTACAGGTACAGACTTAGGCAAGAAACCTGCTGAGAACCTGACGAGAACCTGCTGAGAGCACTGACTTTTACTCACATCTGTCAGACGGCTGCTGCTCTGAGTGTGTTTTAGACATTTTTACACAGAAAGACACCAGAACCGAGTCCAGACTCCCATCACTGAGTCCAGTCAAGACTAAATGAAAATGAAAGTGAGACCAAGTCAAGACCAGGAAAACTGACTACTTTGAGAACCAGCCTTAACAAGTTTTCTGTATTTGTTTTTGTTAATTAAATTTAGCAGCATTTCCTGCTCCAAGATGGCCGAAGCAGCATTCTGCTACACAAGTTTTTGTAATTGTAGTGCTGTTTGTTAGCATCGTTAGCCTTACAGCTGTAGTTCTAAACTGAAGAAGCAGAATGTGAACAATGTCCTGACTGACGAACATCTGTAGACAGAAGACTGGAGACACAGTGATGTATCTGCTCTTACTCTGTGATCTGTTCTGTCCTCCAGCATCCTCACCAACATCCTGGACGTTTATCAGAACATGGGTTACTGCCCCCAGTTTGATGCCATAGATGATCTGCTGACTGGCAGAGAACACCTGCATCTCTATGCCCGTCTGAGAGGAGTCCCGGAGTCTGAGATCAGCAGGGTGATCCACCTCCCCCTCCATCACTACTGTCTGATCACTTTGATCACACTTAAGGCCATTACAAACCAAACACGATGTCAGTCATGGTGTGAAATAGTAGAAACCTTCAAATAAAGACATCAAATAAAATTTAAAATCTTTTGTCTGGGTTCTGCAGGTTGCTGAGTGGGGGATCCAGAAGCTCGGTCTGTCTCAGTATGCAGGTTACGGTGCTGGAACCTACAGCGGGGGGAACAAACGCAAGCTGTCCACAGCCATCGCCATGATCGGCTGTCCTGCTCTGGTTCTGCTGGTCTGTCGGCTTCTACTGTATTACTAACAAACTAAAGTAAAGATGCTGGGACGTGTCCTCTCTAATGGTCCTGTAATTTAGTCAAGCTCAATGCAGGTGTTTACTAGTCCAGGTCTACACTGACCATCAATTACATCACCAAGCTGCACACTCGTCTTTGTCTACAACAGTGTTTATGAAAAACTCCAGCCCACCAGGGGGCGATGGTACCTCTCACAGAGGAAATGCTGAGTCTGTATTGTACAGAATATAGAATATATGTCACTGCACACTGAGATGATCTGACAGGTGGGCTTTGTTTCTGTTATGCTGATGCCACTGTCTCTGAAACACTAGTACAGTCCTGAGTTTTTTTAGCATTTCTAACTGGGTTTAAAGAGTCATTTATGTTTATATTTGCTGTCTACATGTGTGATCAGGATGAGCCCACCACTGGGATGGACCCCCACTCTCGGCGCTTCCTGTGGAACTCCATTATGACGGTGATTCAGGACAGGAGGGCTGTGGTTCTCACATCTCACAGGTGACTGGGCCTCATTTGTGAAATATGAGCTGAGCTGATCTGTACACTGCACAATATTACTGCTTATAAACTACTTTATACTTTTATATTTACAGATGAAATAGTCAAATTATACTACATCTGTATTTGTTATAAAGATGTATCAGAAGTTTCACATCAGCTGTAGTGAATGTCTGCAGTGTTGATGGGGATTTTAGTTTGACTCTAGTCTGTAGATTACATAAGATGAGAGAAAAGTAAATGTGCATAATTGTGAGTCTTTTTTAAACACAGTCTGTATTTACACTTTTAATCTGCTCTAATCTATATCTTCAGATCTGCCACTTATATTAGTCATATTAAAATATTAGACCTAAAACACTTTTTATTCTTTTTCTGTGTTACTATAAGAACTTTTTGTTGTTCATTATATTTTTGTCCAAAAACCAAAAGCTCACCTCTGACATTTCACCCACAAATGTGTTAAAATAAACACCCCAATTAGGTGGGAAAACTGCAAACCTGGCAACCCTGAAACCACATCACAAGTGTGTCTGTAGTAACTGATGTCATTACCACAACAACCCAAGCACAGCTTTGTGATGTCCGGACTCAGATCTGATGACTTACTAATAGAGATCTGACCTGCTGTACCGTACACACATCACACAGCTTATACAACCAAACTGCCAGGTGTCCTGAGGTAAAGAGGACAGATGTTAAATGGACTTGTGTTTATGTTCTGACAGTATGGAGGAATGTGAAGCTCTCTGTACACGTCTGGCCATCATGGTGAACGGGACCTTCAAGTGTCTGGGCACCATTCAGCACCTCAAATACCAGTAAGACCACACACAGACCACACACACTGCCCTCTCGGTACACACAGACGTGTCTCGTGTCGTTATTAAAGGAAAGAAATGAAAGCATAATAGAGAAATGCAAAATAAAAGTCTGAAGGAAAGACTCTTACAGCATCTCAGTGTTTAATCAGAGGCTGTTACTGACAGTAAACACTAGATGGCACTGCTGGGTAGTTTGGTCATAACGCTCAGAACGGAAGTGTTTTCGTATTAACCTTCAGCAGCGAAACACTCAGCTAACAACTGTGTATTAGTTAATTAGTGTATTAGTAGTTTTTATTTTATTATTTATACACCAATATTATTATTAATATTATGATGATGATGATGATGATTATTATTATTATTTATGGGAATTATAAGCTCCTGCTCTCCCTTGTTTTTCCCCATTACCGGTATTTGGGAAGTCATGGGAACCTTCGTCTGCCTTTGCTGGACGGGTTTTTGCAAACATAGCACCAAAAAGGGTTCCTGTATTATTTCAAGCTTGACACCGTTACTACAGCAGAACCCTTTTGGGGGCTATATAGAACCATTTTCTTTATTAAAGAACCCTTGAAGAACCATCTTTTTAAAGAGTGTACATGTGGTGATCATTCACAAGAATATTGAAGTAAAATATTTATTGAAGCTGATCTGATAATAAACCTCCTGCTGCTCCGCTGAACACACCAGAACTTACCCACCAACATGCTGCCAACATGACATCACCAGCATACCATCTGAAGAGCATCTGACCTGTCTGAGTACAATCAACTCCTCACAGCAATGTTCCAAAGCCTGAGAAGAGTAGCAGCTGTTCCTCTGACAGTGTATAAAGCAGCACTGCAGTACTACAGTCTGTAAGCGTGTAACTCTTTGGGTTTAGATTCGGGGATGGTTATGTGGTCACCATGAAGATCAGGGCGGCTAAAGCGGGCACGGTACCGGACCTGAACCCTGCTGAGGCCTTCATGGAGAGCACGTTCCTGGGCTGCGTCCAGCGGGAGAAGCACTACAACACCCTGCAGTACGAAGTGGCCTCATCTTCCCTCGCTCGCATCTTCCAGCTGGTCCTGACCAACAAGGAGAAGCTCAACATTGAGGATTACTCCGTCACCCAGACCACACTGGACCAGGTGAGAGAAGGCCCAGACTAACCTTCAGTAGTGAGCTTCACTTCTCACTCTCCTCACCATTTCAGGCTAAAGTCTTTTGGGTTCTACCTCAACTAACAGTGTCTGCTTAGTAGAACATTTTCTGAATGTTACAGATGTTACAAATGTGGTTCTTAGAACGTTCAGTCTCTCAGGTTTTGTGGAACGTTTGTTTTTAACATTTTCAACATTCCAGTAATGTTACTGCAACATTAAGAGGACGTTGCCTACAGCAGGTTATAATACTGACCGCACCACCAGAACAAAACCTGTTTAGAAACAATAAATAATAAATAAACGTCTTATGTAGATCAGTCATGTGAAGTAAACAGGGCCTGATTGACCTTTGACCTGTCTGTGCTGAACGTCCTTCAGCTCTCCTCATCACCTCAGCTCAGAACCACTAAAACCGCCTTGTTACTTCAAACTTTGTCATAACGTTCGTGTTCATCTGACTGGGAACATTTTAAAAACGTTCTGGAACTTTATTTCCAGGCAAACATTCCTGGAATCTTTTACAAACGTTGCTGAACGTTGTTATAATGTTGTCTGTTAGCTGGGACAGAGCTGCTAAAGCATGTCATGATGAGAAATGAGCCTTTCTAGTGAAACAGGTGTGAAAATACTCAGTTTAAGCTTTTTTACATTCATTCATTTCAGTGATTCACTGAAAATATCATGTAGATGTTATTTGACGTGACGTTAATATTCACGTAACCTTGTGATATTAGACGAGTTGATGCTAACAAGCTCTGAAACTAAAGCTGAACTAGTGCTCTGCTGTTCCCGGGTTGAGTGAGCTGTGTCTCACTGTAAACGTGATGCTACATCACAGCTACTAGACTTCTGACAGATCTTCACCCACAGATACTGACTCTGTACTGAGGCTAGAACATGGACTGTGACTTAGACCTGGAAATGGTGGATCTGAGTGGATCTGATACTGAGCCTGACAGATGTGACAGAGCACCGGGGAACAGACGCTTCTTCTTTGTGGACATTCATTTGGGCTCCTGAGGGCTGTTGGGTGTAAACTGGCTCCTGTGTTTTTCTGCAGGTGTTTGTGAACTTTGCCAAGCAGCAGTCAGGAGAAGAAGATGCTATAGTGCTCCACCCGCGGGCCGCAGGGGCCAGATGGAACAGAGTCCAGCCTGAGAATACGGATGTTTGAGGAGGCTGGCGCAGAACCAGCTGGAGAACGAACATGTCTGAGAGAATGTTCTGTGATGTTCAGACTTTGCTGCACAATTTCCTTGCTTGGCCTTTTGTAGTGATGCGTCTAAAGCTGCAGTTGTGTAGACAGAGTAGTCTGACTAGTTATTTTTTTACTAATATATTTTTTATTAAACAGTGCAGTAGGTGACTGCAGATGCTTGAGCGGTTACTGCTTTATGTGACATTTTGCAGACCAGTGATGAAAGTTTCCTTTTCTGCCAATGTAGATCTTCAGGAATTTAGATGATGCCTTTTAAACCTGCTGGGGGGGCGGGGCTAGTGCATTTGACTGACATGTTTTGTGAGCATATACACTGATCAGTCACATTATTAATATCGACATAACATCCTCTTAACTGGACGTTCACACTAGCAGGAGATTTATTTATGATTTGGTAATCGTTCAGTTTAATAGTGATATAAATGGGTGTTTTTCAGTTTGTGGGATGTGTTTTGTTGTATCTGGCAACCCAACCCAGAGGGCGTACATTACCCTGACTGACGTCTATCACTGCACGGTGCCCAGGGACGATTTCGGATTCAAGTCAATACCAGCTGCAAGTGCTTTTTGAAAGCGAAAGTAAAGTTTGTGCACTTTGTATATACTAAGTACATTTGCCAGGTAATCCCTCCCCCAATCCTCCCCCAGCGTGCACCACTGGAAATCCGTAATCCCCCGCTTTGATGTCTGTGGGCCACTGATTTGCTGGTCATTTGGATGGATCGCTGTTGAGTCTGACTGAGGGGGCGTGGTCTATCTGTTGTTGGCGTTTCTAATGATTAGGTAGCTTAATAGATTAGCCAGCATTGCCACAATGCCAAGAATGTAGGTGTTCACACCACGCCTGACCCTACATGTCAACTAGAGACCTGAAGCCACTTGTCACTTGCTAGTGTGAACGTACGGCGAGAAGGTTTAGTGTCCTAACACGCAGTGTTCACTACCTCGGCCTGACAGTACAGATCTCAGTAAACAAGCTGTTTTGTAGAAAATGTCACATTTTCACCTTTTCATCAAAATAAAACCTAAGAAATCACCTCCACTGTGGTCTTTAGTAAAGTCTCCTCACTAATAAAACTAAAAGTCATGTAAATCAGACAGTTACAGTGCATGAAGACGTTACTGTGAGGGTTATAAACTCATAAAAACTAAAGCTACACTGATCTCCACCTCCAGACTTAGTCTAAATATCACAGACGATGTTTAGTCTGTTTGACAGCTCAGATTATTTTTAATGTTCACTGCAGTCCTCTCTTATATCTCTAAAATCAATTTTATGTTTAAAATGTAAAGTTTTAACTTAGGCCATCATCCAAGACTTCATCCAAGTCCAAATCTGACCTCTGGATCAGCAAGTATAACGTCACAAACACTAGAGCTCAAAAGTCACCCAAATAGTCTGGTGGCCTGGATTGTGATTAGTGCTCGGATTAGGCCTAGGCTGAGGGTTAGGATTTGGTTTTAAATTGAGATTAAGGTTAGGGTTAGAATTAAGTTTTATTTTGAGTTTAATTACATTGCATTTAGCGGACGATTTTATCCAAAGCGACTTACAATAGTGGGAAAGTACAGATGTGAATAATACTAGAGTTGTACTAGTATTTACTAGTACTAGTATACTAGAATTAACATTTGGATATCGAATGCTGAGTGCATATCAGTACTCATGGGGAGTATTTGGGGTCACTAGAGCAGGTGCTCTTTGAAGAGCTCAGATTTTAGGAGTTTCTTGAACCCAGTGAGGGACACCTCTGCTCTAGTGGTGGTAGGCAGCTTGTTCCACCATCTGGGAACTACTTAATCTTAGAGTTAAGTTTTAGTTTGACTAACATTAGGGTTGGGATTAGGTTTTAGTTTGAGATTAAGATTAGGTTTTAGTTTGAGATTGAAATTAGGGTTAGGTTTTAGTTTGAGATTGAGATTAGGGTTAGGTTTTAGTCTGAGACTGAAATTAGGATTAGGTTTTAGATTGAGATTGAGATTATGGTTTGGTTTTACTTTGAGATTGAGATTATGGTTAGGTTTTAGGTTGTGATTAAGATTAGTGTTAGGATTAGGTTTTAGTTTGAGATTGAGATTAGGATTAGGTTTTAGTCTGAGACTGAAATTAGGATTAGGTTTTAGATTGAGATTGAGATTATGGTTTGGTTTTACTTTGAGATTGAGATTAGGGTTAGGTTTTAGGTTGTGATTAAGATTAGGGTTAGGATTAGGTTTTAGTTTGAGATTAAGATTAGGGTTAGGATTAGGTTTCAGTTTGAGATTGAAATTAGGATTAGGTTTTAGTTTGAGATTAAAAATAGTATTAGGTTTTAGTTTGTGATTAAGATTAGGGTTAGGATTAGGTTTTAGTTTGAGATTAAGATTAGGGTTAGGATTAGGTTTAGTTTGAGATTGAAATTAGGATTAGGTTTTAGTTTGAGATTGAGATTAAGATTAGGTTTTAGTTTGAGATTAAAATTAGGATTAGGTTTGAGATTGAGATTAGAGTTAGGTTTTATTTTGAGATTGAGATTAGGGTTAGGTTTTAGGTTGTGATTAAGATTAAGGTTAGGATTAGGTTTTAGTTTGAAATTAAAATTAGGATTAGATTTTAGTTTGAGATTGAGATTAGGATTAGGTTTTAGTTTGAGATTGAGATTATGGTTAGGTTTTAGTTTGAGATTGAGATTAGGGTTAGGTTTTAATTTGAGATTGAGATTAGGATTAGGTTTGAGATTGAGATTAGGGTTAGGTTTTAGTTTGAGATTGAGATTAGGATTAGGTTTTAGTTTGACATTGAGATTAGGATCTGCTTAATGTACGTAATGTATCAGTGTATTATTAGAAGATTATTAAATATATTCAGATATTTCACTAAGGCACCTTTGAGATGTTAATGATAAGAATTTATAAAGAGTTTTTTTTTATATAAAATAAAGTTATTTCTTTAACAGGAGTATCAGGTATAACTCAGAAGTGAGTGAAACGACTGGCTGCAGAAACACTGTAATCTGTATGAAATCTGGGATTATATCTCCACCACAAATACATCACTTCTTCATCTTTCAAGCTTTATTAAAAATACAATAAATCAACATCAGCAACATCCAGAGAAAGTAACTGAGATACTATGAGGACGTGTCTTGCAGGAGAGTTTTCTGCTGAGCTTCCAGTGAGACAAAATGAGAAAACATCTGTGTTCAGTCTTTAAACTCACGACTGAGTGAAGAACCACGAATGAATGAAACTTTCATTGTCCTGAAGAGAATTTGTCTTACATACCAAGAAGCCACATCAAATACAGCATACACGTCAACAAACAATACATAACATTCACTATACCACAATAAAACATCCCTGACCACCTCCAGGGTCACCGTCCGATTCTAAAATATCTCAAAGGTCTAAAAAGACCATGTGCCCACAACTGATTTATTAAGTCATTTAATACTTCTTAACACAAACTTCTTCCTTCCTGTCCAGCATATTCATATTATGAACAGATAGACTCCGCCCACAGCCCTGGATAGCAAAGGTATGCAGGTAACATAGAATAACATCAATATTGTTGCAGCTGCATTAAAACGACATAACTTCCTTAAAAAATAAAGCGGTAGCCCTTTAACTGTGGAGTCTTGTGTAAAAGTTAGCGCACCCCTGGATGCACACACAGTTGTTTTTATTTAACTGAATTTAACAGATTTTAAACTAATAAAACATGAATGTGTTATAACTTTAGCACAGGCTGAGATTTTAAAGATCACAATCAGATCACCAACCACAGTTTAACCAGGGCGGCAGTGCCAGCCTGCTCAGTGTTCGTGGGTCAGAGGAGAAGTGGTACGATGGGCATTCGGAGGGTGGGGTAGTCCTTAAATTCTGTGGTGTAGACTTTGTGCTTTTCTTTAGCCCATATGGTCATCTGCACAAATCCTAACAGTGTGAAGAGAGCGACTGTAACACATCAGAGCAGCAGGATTACAGGACTGTATGTGTTCATACTAACATACCAAGAGTCTGATCTCCTCAAACAACTTCACTGACTCTGCTTTTAATGGAACCAGACGTCTTTGAGTCACTCTGGAACGCCTCGTTTAGTCCAGCCATCATAAAACTTACACACATTGTGAAGAATTACAGACACTTTCACATGATGTCAGAAACTCTTCAGAGATACTGACAGTCCAGATCTGACTGTACACTACATCCACATTAATGTTTGGTAGTCCAGACAGTCAGAAACCTCATCAGATCCTAAGCCACATTTGGAGGTGGTTCTAAGTCTGATTATAATCAGATTAGTACAGTGATGCTTGAAAGTTTCTGAACCCTTTATAATGTTCTATATTTCTGCATAAATATGACCTGAAACATCATCAGATGTTCACACAAGTCCTAAAAGTAGATAAAGAGAACTTTTACGTTTAACTTTACTGCTTTCAGTATCTGCTGTGACCCCCCTTTACAGCAATAACTGTAAATAAACATTTCAGTAACTGTTCTTTAAACGTTCTTTAGTAGAACCACTTGTGTGTTTAGGGTCGTTGTCTTGCTACATGACCCACCTTCTCTTGAGATTCAGTTGATGGATCTCTGATATAATTCACAATTCATTGTTCATCAATGATGACAAGCCGTCCTGACCCAGATGCAGCAAAACAGCCCAAACCTGATACCACCACCACCATGTTTCACAGATGAGATAAGGTTCTTATGCTGAATGCAGTGTTTTCCTTTCTCCAAACATAACACTTTTCATTTAAACCTAAAAGTTCTGTTTTGGTCTCATTCGTCCACAAAACATTCTTCTAATAGTCTTCTGGCTTGTCCACGTGATCTTTAACAAACTGCAGACGAGCAGCAATGTTCTTTTTGGAGAGCAGTGACTTTCTCCTTACAACCCTGCCATGCACACCATTGTGGTTCAGTGTTGTCCTGATGGAGGACTCATGAACATTAACATTAGCCAATGTGAGAGAGGCCTTCAGTTGTTTAGAAGTTACTCTGGGCTCCTTTGTGACCTCGCTGACTATTACACGCCTGGAGTGATCTTTGTTGGTCGACACTCCTGAGGAGGTAACAGTGGTCCTGAATTTCCTCCATTTGTACACAGTCTGTCTGACTGTGGATTGGTGGAGTCCAAACTCTTTAGAGATGGTTTTGTGACCTTTTCCAGTCTGATGAGCATCAACAGCTCTTTTTCTGAGCTCCTCACAAATCTCCTTTGTTCATGATACACTTCCACAAACATGTGTTGTGAGTGCCCACTCACACCTGATTGTCATCTCATTGTTTTAGGTTGTATTTATGCTAAAATATAGAAAATTCTAAATGGTTCAGAGTTGCCAGGTTGACAATTTTTGGACTGCTTTAAAAATGTACCATGACTGCCATAGAACTCTTATAGTAGAACAAACAGAGCGGATGCCTTAGACTTTTAATATTAAAATATTCTGTGAAGGATTTGAAAACATAGACTTGAGCAGAGCAGAAGCAGAAATATTATGTTTTAATTGCTAAAAGTCATGTAGAAATGAATGAATGAAAAAAGTAAGATCATAATAAGATTTAAGATTAAAAAACAATTTCAGCTTCCTCAGATGTCTGTGATTAGACTCTACATTAGAGTAGATTTGGGTCAGTTTTAAGCTTGTGTAGCAGCTTTCTGTCAGACAGTGGGTTGGAGAGTTTTTCACAACCTGGCAACCTGGGATGCTCTTCCTGTTCTCTGCATCGCTCTGGGTTTGATGTGGTTGTTGTTTGACATGTTGCGAATTAAGCAAAAAACACTTAAAAATCTGGGTGTCCAGAGCGTCTGCAGTGAGACGGTTCTGTTCTGACTGTAAGATTAAACTCTGTAAAGTAGGGCTGTTAAATGTTAACACCTGTCTCTGTTTTTAAAGGCCTTTTTTGAGAGAAACACCAAAATCATCATGTTTCCAACAGTTTCCACTGAGACACTCTGAACGATCTCCTCTACAAACGCAGCAGACAGTTCAGCCAGCAGGAGCCAGTTTCTTTGTTTGTTATTGTTTGTTTGACCACTAGGGGGTGATGAGAAATAAAAACTGGCTCCTGCAGGAAGTGAGGAAGTCAACAGAACTTTGATCATATTGGTCACAATAGGAAGTTTGGATTTTGGAGATAAGATTTATGGAGCAAGGAGCTTATTTCAAGACCCCAGAGCACTGAATGAACTGATGTAGATCCAGTTTACAAAGGTATGGACTTGTCATTTCTACTTTCGCTTATAAAGAGTCTAAAGACAGCTGTCCTCACTGTAGTCTCTTATCTTTGCTTTTTAGTTTTGTAGCACAGTCACTAGAGCTGCACATCTTGTCTTTGCCATTTAAAGCAAAGGAAGAGCTCCATCACCAGTTTACTGTGTTAACCTTGACCACCATGGTCTTGTATTTAAGAGTAATTAACTCTAAATCATATTTACACATATTAGCCCTGACTTCAGCTCAGACATGTCTGCAGTCCAAATTTCACTTCTTTAGTTCAGAACCAGAGCTGTTAAAAGTCACCTAAACACTCCACTCAGAGCTGATACAGGTGTTGGTGAAGGTGGTTTAGGACACAGCCAGACTTCCTGTCAACTGTAAACATGAATAGATCAGCACTTCCTGCTCCAAGATGGCTGACACAGCATTCAGCTACAAAAGTTTTTGTTACTGTTTATTGTTCACAGTAAGTCATAAGCTTTGAATGTTGTACAGAAAAAACTGGGCTATTTAGGTGACTATTGAGTTCTAGTGTTTGTTAGCAATGTTAGCCTTCAGTTCTAAAGACGCTAAATTTGGATTCTGGAAACGTCCAGGCTGATTGACTGTCTGAGGTAAGTGTATGAACATTAGGATATGATGAAGATTAATGTTGACAGTGATGCTACGTGCCAAAATGTTACTAATATCTCACCTGGAACACACTGGGTCATGATGGAAAAGCTCACCCAAACTCCAACCTAGAGAGAAGAGGAGTGAGAGTGAGGGAGGGGTTGGATAAGGCCAGTGGATGTCCTGTGATGTAACTTTTAGACTAATTTGATTAGATTTTTAAGGCACTACTTACATTATTCAGATACATTTTTTAAAATATTCAGAAAATACCTGCTCTCCCACCTGGACTCAGGTTACAGACTTAATATGTTGACTTATTTGGGCTTAAAGTTTAGCAGACAGACTCTACACTGCCCTCTAGTGGAGAACCTCAGGGTTCTTAAATATGAGAATCTGTAACATTATTAATAATCTCTCCTGACTCCTGTGCAGAAACACTAAAGAAAGTTCTCGGACAGTCTGATCTGCTCTCCAGCGTTTTAGTAAAATGAGCCAAGCTAATTATTTAAGGCTTGAACATTTAAACCAAGTCCTCAGTAATTCTGAAAGCTTGGATCCAGATCCAGAAGTTCTTAGCTGGACTGTAATAAACCAGCATATGGGTCAGCTGGTGTGTGGTGTTGGGTTCAGGACCTCCTCTGACCTCGTAGGTGTAGTTTGGACATGACACGAAGAAGAAGAGCCAGGTGAAGGGGTTTTTAGATGGATGAGGAAAGTGTCGACACTTCAGGCCTGTTAAACACACAGAATCATAATAAACTTCCAAATGTCCAGATATAATACATCAGCCAAACTTCTCTCAACCTCCAAAACCTTCTACATCTTAATCAGAAGGTCTCACAGACTTAAATTATAGCTGAGTACTAGTCTGAGACCTTTACTAAGATCTTTAATGAGGTCTGAGTGGGCTGGGAGATGTTTGGGTGATATGTTTACAGAAAAGAGTGACTAACTTCTGTGTGTTTCTTTATTCTTTTCTAGCTAAATGATGGTGCTCTCAGCCAGTGAACATTAATGAGATTACCTTTAGTGAGGCTAAAAATGACCAGTTCTGATACTGTAATGTAAGTGATGATCAGTGTTATTTGTAAACAGTCATCTTGTGCTCTCGAAGCTAATAAACAACAAACATCACATTTACAGGCACATGTACAGGCAGTTTTATCAGTGTAGCTGCTGTAGAACAGTGTTAGCCCAGATAGCAAGCATACGTTGGCCCAACGTTGGCTCAACGACAGTGATTACATTGGCATGACGTTGGCAAGTCACGTTGGGCCAACGACATTTTGGCCAGTGGGCCTACGTTGGCCAGACGTTGGGTGTTTGATGGTGGGCCTACATTGGCATTACGTTGGCTGCCAACCATTTTACAATTGCAAGGCAAACCTTTTTATAACAATAATAACATAATTAACATAATTAATAATAAACCTTCACAAAGGAAAATCTGTTAGTTACCAAACTTGTTTGATTGGTTAATAAAATCTGATGTGTAATAATTAAGGAATTAAGTGGTTTTTTTGAACAAGGCATCTGAGTGACCGTTCTGATAGAATTTTGCTGCACAGTGACATTTGTAGCCAAACGCCGTTACTCGAACCTCTAGATTAAATGTGACACACAGTAATCACAGCAAGAGGCCTGTGTAGACGATGTAGAGGAAAATATTTTAAAGCTTGAAAGCTGTTAGCTTTTAGCATTTACCAATTAACTTTGTGTTTCAATTCAGGCAGTTGATCAGATTACTATTATAAATTTACAATGATTCTTTAAAATCGATTTAATATCTAAATATAAATGAACAAATACTTGGAATACCTTTTTGGTGAGCGAAGATCAAAATTTGTAGCGTTTTTATTGTTATCTTTTTTAGCCAACTGGGCACAACCGGCTTCAATTCCCTCAGTTTAAATGTCCGCGCGAGCCACCTTATAACGGTCGTTTTGCATGTGACGT